>PVJO010001262.1:48263-183215 GCA_004026905.1 Hystrix cristata | reverse complement strand
CCACAATCATGTGGTTATTACACTGCAGAGATCAGAATCTAGTGGCTTATCTGAGGTTGTACACCCTTCTGACTTCCAATTTATAAGTCAAGAAATGAATTAACAAGGCCAACTTGCTTTACAGCAACTGGCTAGGAACTGAGAACTCTCAACAAATCTGTTGAAAACCTATATGAATTTAAGAGAAGAAAAAAAAAAAAACCCAACAATTACAACAGTACCCAGTCTCCATGCAAAAGTGATCTGTCAGTCCCCACAGCCAGTTTGACCACAAGAATCGCACTTCCCCTCACCTTCCATTGATTAGATTCGCCCCATGCACTCCTCTCCCTGCTGAAGCTTTATCCCTTCAAGCCAAGTGATCTGCATGGGTTTTCTTTCCAGAACTTGAAAGAGAATTTTTCCCTTCAACTCTTTAGCCACACCATGACCACTGACTCAAATACGCTCTATAATTCTCTGCAACTACTGTAGTATTACCACCTCTTTGAGAACCAGTTCACACTATAACTTTTCTAAAAAAATTCCAATGACACCACTTGACAGAAATAAGGCAATAAAATAAAGATGTAAACGTGCATGTAAATTGCCTTTCATATTTTGGTCTTTGTAATAATAGCATAAACTGGCCCTGAAACATTCACAGTGAGATAAGCTCACAAATTTCAAGGTGACCTGACCAAGGTAACATCGACAAGCCCAAATTCGAATATCGGTAATTGTAGTAGGATGAATGATGTATTCCTTAGAAAGGAATCTCAGTATCCATTTATTTATACTTCCGTTTGTTCCAAAATATATTCAATAAAAGTTAGATGAGATAAGTGAATGTTTCAGTCAATAAAGTCTTGTGCTTTAAGAATGAAGTACTAAGAAGCTAAGAGTGAATATTTCTTAAGTGCATTAAATGGTTTCACAAACAGGACAAAGTTTAACTTATCTTGACACTGAATCAGTATATTAAATAATACAATTCTGTGGGGCTGAAACAAAGAAATAATAATAACTTGCACGGATACAGTTATCTTAGTAATTATACACTACTAGACTATACAGACATTCAAAGAGTCTTATGCAGCAGCTATGTTTTCATAAATGCAGCAGGGCAGGATTAGACAGCTTGAGGCTCACAGCAAGTACACGCAGAGCCACAGGTTCCAACAGTAAGCCTTGGACTGAACAAATGGGCAGGGTGTGTCCGCCCCACACTAATGGTCCTGGACTACAGTGGGCATTTTCTTCACCGTTTCTCTGATTATTCAGTCAGCTATCAACTCTTCCTATTGTCAGAGAACAGTAAGAGTCATTTCTTCTGCTGCCAGCTGTTTTCATCTGTTTCTAGTCTCTGAGCTGGAAAATCTGACAACCAAGCTTGCTGAAAACTGGACATGAAGCAGATTACATAGCATCTGAGGGAGGGCTGCTTTATGGAGTCAATCAAGTTCACAGCTTCGGTGCGCAAGTCCAAGACCAGCCATTGTGATGGATCATAGCTTTGCTCAGCAGTGTCCTGTTACTGACTAGATTACAGAAAGGTCTGCTGCTTGATCCTGGATGCCCTCGAAGTGAGATGTAACTGTATTTACATTTTGCCCTCAAGTTGGGGACAGTAAGATGCTGACATATGTGCATCCCCCCCAGCTCCAGCTGCACTACCTGTGAATCTCTTCTGCCTCGATCCCTTTCTAGTCCAGTGTCCTACAGCGAACCATTAAAGGACAAGTAGATTGCTTTTTCCATGTGAGCCTGCTCATGGCTCTTAAAGTATGGCCCCCTGTCCAAAGCCTGTGTTGAACTGTTACTAGTCAACAAAATCAGTGTAGAGATTAGGAGATATTATTTAGAAACATTTATAGCAACTCGATACTGAGGCATTTCAATCATATTTTTTAAAGTGTTGCTATGCAATGGATTGCAATCAAACAAAAAGAGCCTCTTGCCATAGACCACAACCCGAGAAAAATAACCTTTGGTGTGACTACAAATAGAGTATTAAATAGTGGACAGGAAAGGGTTTGAGTGAGAACCCCGTCTGGTCTGTGAGCCCTCCAGAAACCAAAACAGTAACGTGTCTCTCCTTTTTCAAAACACTGATTTGACTTGCTTCCCCTAATTATTTGTTTATTTAGTTCTGTGGCATTAGAAAAGTATTTCCCAATCAGTTTTGATGAAATCATTCAAGTTAAAAGTGATTTGTAAAGTCTGGAAAACAGGATCAGGATAAATTATATTTAAGCGATTAAGTAAGAATTTTAGAAAGCAAATAATTAAAATAGGAACATGAATATCACAATCAAACTTCTGGAGCTTCACAACTCCAAAGAAATTGGTCCACTATACACAGTGAGTTTTCGTTTGTTTGTATACTGTATTAGTTACTTTTCTAGAGTTAATGGTTTGCAAAAGAGCAGATTTAATACAGGACAGTTACAGGTTACAACATTCGCACACACAAGCCAAATGCAGGAAGATATCAGAACATCTATCTATGCACTGGAGACCCAAAAAACCCAGTCAAGGGCTGGGAGCCCTCAGAACTGTCTTATGTACACCCATGTCTGCACTAAAAGGCTGAAGAAATCTGTACTGGAGCCAGGGTACAACACTCACAGTGGAGATGAAGACCAGAGCTCCCCCAAAGCAAACAGCACCATCCCTGATAACAGCAAGGCCCCAAGCTTCTCCTGTGATGAGAACAGCTGAGTTCCCTTCAAGAGAACCAGCCGCTATCTTCTCTCCTGGAAGAGAAGGGAAACAGCCAGATGCTATCTTCTGCTCCTGTTCTCCTTTATGGTGTGTTGGCAAAAATCTTCAGATGGAGCTTCTGTGCCTAGAGCCACACCCACTCAGGTCAGCTGGATGTTCCTGCTCCAGTTGACCACAATAGTAAGTTCACCAGAATCCACCCCTAGTCAGCTTGATAAACAGACACATTTCTTTAAACCATAATCTCCACTGACAGATTTGTAAAGAGTTACCATAACTCGGCCTGTTCAGATTTATATTAAGAATATAATTATAGCACTCATCCCCACAGCAGAAACAAATATTCAAAGGATGCTCAACACTGATTACAAACAGGTGTCCAAAAATTACAACTATACATACAAATATACAACTCTTCTGTCTCTCGCTTGTTAAAAAATAAGTAAGTCATTTACAAAGTGCAATATACCAATACAGTGCATCCACATTAAAAAATATGGCTTCAAATATTAAAACTCCTTTGATTTCCATTAACTTTAACAGAGTATGGCAACATTAAGAGACACCCCAAAGGATCTTCTGCACCCCAGATACACTCTTTCCTTCTGGTAAAATGCCTCATGACATTTTTCCATTGTCCTGTTTCTTCCCCACAACCACATTCTCCTCTGGTCATCCTTGCAATCCACAGCTCCCCTCTGCCCAAACACTTCAAGTCACCTTGCTGGCTCTCTGCTCTTGATTTCCAACATAGATTCCACCAAAAGACCTCAACAGTAACTATGCTGCTGTCCCAACACCAGGCTGCACTGACATTTTTCTGCCATCCAGGCAAAATCTCCAAACACAAGCAAAATGCAGACCAACCCATGCCAAAGCACACATATACCACCTGGGATTCAGAACGTAGTCCTCAACAGAGTCCTCCCAAGGATCATCCTCACGGGCAGCATTTATATCACTTACTCTGCTTTTCGGGGTTCTGACCAGAATCTCCTGTACAATGTAGGGCATCCCAGGGCTGCCTCTTCAGCCAGTCTCTCAAGACCTTTCCAAATTAATTCCAAAGACTTTTAAACCACACGGCCAGGCAATGTCACGGCAAGGACCCCACTCTCAGTACCAATTTCTATATTAGTTATTTTTCTAGAATCAGTGCTTTGCAAGAGAGATTTAATACAGGACATTTACACATTACAACATTTGCACACACAAACCAAATGCAGGAAGAGTGCAGAACATCCACCTATGCACTGGAGACCTAGAAGATCCAATCAAGGCCTGGGAGTCCACAGCACTGTCCCGTGTACATCCATGTCTGCACTAAAAGGCTGAAGAAATCTATACTGGAACCAGGATTTGATGCTCGCAGTAGAGACAGAGACCAGAGCTCCCCCAAAGCACACATCAGCCATCCCCAGTAACAGCAAGGCCCTGAGCCAAGTTCCCTTCAGGAAAACCAGCCACAGCAAAGCTTCTCCTGGGAAACAACCAGGACAATCTTCACACCCCATTCTCCTTTATGCTGTGTCAGCGACAATCCTCAGGTGGATCTTCTATGCCCAGAACCACACCAACTCAGTCCAGCTGGGCATTCCTACTTAAATTGACTGGTCTGCCCACTACATATACATAGTATATCTTGAATTTTGTGGCAATGGTTTCAACTATGGGAAAACCAGGTTCTACAGACAAATATTTAGGAAATTCTTCTTTTAATCATAATAAATATAATGCTAAAAATAAATCAACAAATTTAAGTAAAATCAAGGTTTTCCCTGGTTTACGTAAACTGAAAGAAAAAAAGTCAATCATAATTTGTTCAGAGAGTCACAAGTTTGAGGACTGTGCCTGGCCTTTTATTTACTCATTCATTTGTTCACTTATTAGATCTTTGGGATAAATCAATGAATAAGATAAAATCCTCCAGCTCTGCAGAGTTTATACCCTGGCAAAGGAAGAGATGGAGCCAAAAATAAGAGACATATCAAGTGATTTACATGTTATAGTAGAAGTTGATAAATGCTGCAGATAAAAGAAAAAGTAGAGCAGAATAATTAGGTGCAGGTTACACTGGTGTTAGCAGAAGCAGTTATAACAGGGTGACTGGGGTTGGTTTTGGAAAGGTGATTTTCAAGGAAAGTTTTGAGCAAGATTTCAACAAAAAGTAGGAAGTAGACAGTGATTTATAATAATAGTTCTAGATTTCATCAAATACTTACCTAAAATACTTACCTAAGTATTCAATACATTGAATACTTATAATTTAGTACCTTTTTTTTTTTTTCCTTTGGTGCTGGGGATCGAACTCAGGGCCTTGTGCTTGCAACGCAAGCACTCTAACCACTGAGCTAAATCCCCAGCCCCTGAGACTTATAATTTAACAACTCTATTTTGCATGTGTTTATGGACTGAATTTATTAGAATGAGATGACATTTACAGTCTGCTTTGAGAGCTCTGAGTTTAAAAACCAAGGAGAATACCAGCTGGTGAGCCAGCACTGTGAGCTCCACAGGTGCCTGCGGCTGAGGGGTCCAGTCAGATGTGCTGTAAATCTCTCTCTGACTCTTAAGAGAGAAATACTATATTTTTTTCTAATTGAGACAATGGAGACACATGAGTTTCAGGCTGTCATCTTGAGGACACATAATTGGATCTGTTTCTCTTTTCTTCTTTCCATTAAAGTTTTATAGGGCAGGAAAACTGGAAAATAAAACCTTTCCCCCTCAGGCAATTTTTCATTGTGTAGCAGAGAGGCAAAGCAGCTGGAAAGATGATAAAAGAAAGTGCTAAGAAACCACAGGTGGAGAAAGAAATCACACAATGGTCAAAGGCTTCCGAGTTTGAAACCCCATTCTTTTGAGTAGTCACCATTGGTTGATAACAAACCAATCCATGATATTCTAGAGTTGCTAACAGGCTGTGTAGGATCTTACATCCAAGTAAAGACTTCTGGTTTTCTTATTTGATATGGCAAGAAAATTAGTCATGGGGCAACTTCTGATACATGAGATTAGAAATTAGTAAGAAAGGGCCAAGTGTTACATACACATTTGTTTCTTTACATCTTGTTTCCTATGTGCCATCCATACATATAGAGTAATTCTATGCTATAATTTTACATAGGTATTGTCATACATAATTATTTAAAATACACTTTTGCCTACTTGTCTTTTTGTTTGGTATATGTACACATTACTTGGTGTTTGAGACCATGAAAAAATACTATATATTATGCAGAAGTCTAAGGTACCTGGGTTTCAAAACTTGTCTTTTCAAATGTAATTCTAGTAATTTAAATATATAAAATTGAAATATCACAACTTATAATTTATCCCCTTTCTTTTCAGACCATTTATCTGTCCAAACGAAATTTTCTACTTGTTTGGATTCCTTAGTATTGCGATATAATTTATAAGAAGAATAAAGAATTTTGATGTTTACATCAAATCTAATTTCAATGACCAAATCTTTAGATTTGTATGTCCAAAGAAGGGGGGATTTTCCAAATCACTTGATTTTTCCTTTCAACACTTCAAAAATGTGTTTAATGTATTTCCAGAAAAAAAATCTTATATGACAGAAAGAAGATTATTTCTCAATGTTCTATAATTTTCTACTTGTTTACAAGCACTGACATTTTCTAGGAGAGGGAAGAGTCTTAATTTTTCAATCATTGGGAGATTTTTGCTATGATTGTACAGTAGTTATTTTCCATACAGAAAAAAGACACAAACCACAGATTAAGAGTTTAAAAATTCAGACAAAAAGTCTACTATTGTGTATCAAACTAAGGCAAGAAAAAGTTCAAACCAAAGTGTATTGATTCCCATTTATATATACTGTCAACACAACATCAGCTGCGCTCAGACACTACGAGCACTTGGTGCACAGCTGTGACATTATAGAAGAGACTTGATTGCCAGTCAGAGCTTGGCCTGAGAGAGTCATTGCCCAAGCCATTCCCTAATGAAGCTTCTGGAATGCTGTGTCTGCTTCAGTCATTGTCTCCATGGACAACGCTGTATTGTACAACTAGAGACATTACAGAACACCTCTGTAATACATATGTACGTCTTTTAAATAAAGCTCAGCAGTGGATGTCCTTTATCACTCTACAATTTTCTATTTGAATAGACACATGAAATAGAATACCAGAGAGCTGTAAAATAATTCCCTTACACTTTTTTTCAGTAATCAAAATTTTGTTGATGGTTAATATCTTTTAGCCCTGTTCAAAAGAAAAATAATTGCTAAGGACAAAGTAGCATTAATGATGGAATTCTAAATGAGAATAATTGCAATTATTATCATTTTGCACCTGAAATGAAAACTCATTTGTCCGTTGTATACTCCGTATGTGACTCAAAAATGGCAGCTTCCCAAAATTATTGCACGCCTGTGAAACTTCTAGCCCCCAGAAGCAACTTTAGTCAAATATGTTCTTAATCCTCTGCCTCTGGAGTCACAATATACCCTGACATTTTTAAAATTCCAAAAAGTTCTAGAATAACATTCATCTCTTCCACCAAAGGTTGTTTGTCTATACAACCCTTCTCTATATTATATTAAACAACAGCCTAGTGCTTTATTTAATACAAACGGGAAGTTATTTTAAGGGTTTTGATTTAAAATGTATCTTTTGTTGTAATCAAAATTGTGTTGGATAAAATGAAAAAAAAAAGGAATACTATTTGTGAATTAACAATATACATTACACTATGCTACAAAGAGATTTTTGAACCTTCCAAGGTGCAAGTTGTATTGACCTAAATGCATCCTGAGCAAAATTCTGCCTTTCAAAAATATTTATAATATGTAACTTATTTTCTAATTTTATGTAGGAATATTTACATCTAATGCCACAACAAAGTTATATACCAGAAGTAATGTTCCATGAAGGAGTCAATAATATTGCAAGATACAAAGTTGTTACTTCAGATATGCCTAACATCATCTAAGATCTTCAGAGTTCAAAAATATATTAAGTCCCTAATCCTCATCAAGTCAACATTCCTCATTTAACTTACTGGTTTCAGTCTTTCATCATAATTCTTAAAGAGAAGGTGGAGGGAAAACAATGCCATTTTTCTTCAGAATATAAGATCTATCTGTATTATATACAAATTTAATTTTTACTCTTTGTACTGTTCTTGGTATGTCATAGCTATTAGTACATTCACTGCTCACTAAAAGCCTTGGAGCTATGAACTGTTACCACTTCTTTGATCAGGTGAAATAAAAGCTCAGATAGGTTGAATATCTTGTCCTAGGACACCCAGCTAGTTAGTGAACGGTAAAGGAAGGGTTTGAACTCAAGTCTCACTGACAGCTCTCATACCCCTAACAGTACTCAATGCAGCCTGATAATTTTGATGTCCTTACAATGACCATAAGATACTACTCTTACAGCCACTTCACTAATCAAATAATAAGGATTTGAAATATAAGACAATTTTATCAGATTTTCAAATGAAGTTACCCTAAATGAAAATCTTCACTTTCACATTTTAGACTATAGATATTCTGTGTTTTAAGTGAAAACTAAAAATGTCAAGGCCTTTTTGTTTTCTTTGGGGTCTTTGTAAGTGAAAGTTAGGTTCATAAACACATTGTCCAATAAAACTTTCTTGTTGCTTCATGGGTTCCTTCAGTCACATCGATTCAAAAGGATAAAATGTGACCTCTGAAAGTGGTGGTATAAATACTACATAAGTTAATCTAACTCATGACTTTTTTATGAATAGCTTCAATCATTTCTTTTCTACATACAAAGGGTAGATACTTTTATTTATGAGTTAGGATCTGTATATCTAACCCAAAGACAGAAATACTCTTCCTTACCCATTACTAAAATAAAACCACTCACTTTCATGATACTTAAAAGTCTATAAATCTCCTTCCTATTCACTTAGAATATATTCAAAAAATTTTCAAACAGATCACAAAGATGCTTATCATTGAAATTTTCTGAATTAGTATAACTTTGCGAACACAGAAAATATTCTGTATTTTCATGAACCAAAAGTCACCCTCTTGCTTCAAGACATAGCTACTTATCTACCAATCCCCAAAGCAAGATAGCAGCCCAGAGGAGATATTTCTATGGAATGAGCTTTGATTCCTATCTATCTGTCTGTCTATCTGTCTAGATATAGATATTTATATATACAGTTATATAGATATTTATATCTCTCTGTATATATACATATATGTATATGTATTATATATATATAATACATATATATATATGATGTGTTTGCTGACAAAACCTAAAGTCAAACAATGTATCATACAAACAGGAAATCCAATAGGTTTTGGTACACATTACTTTAATAATTTCAAATATTCTGAAATCTTGTCTGGAAAAGCTAGAGTTCAAGTATGTCAGAAATATCACCTGATATTTCTGTGGAATTATATTTATAAGAGAGAAGCTATGCCCATATATGTATATATTTAGGATAATACTGCATTTATGCTATTTTCTAAATACATGTAGTATATATGTATATTTTTCTGTTCTTACATTGGACATTGTGTGTGTGTGTGTGTGTGTGTGTGTGTGTGTGCACATGCATGTGTCTGAAAAAGATTAAAGATAAATTATCTTGGGCTTTTAAGATCCTTACCATGACAACTGCACATTCTAAACAATTCCCCCCATGAATGGTTAAAAAGAATATATGTTATTTTTTCCTTTTGCTCATAAAAAGAAAATGTTATTTGAGGATTTACAGACCAATCCGGAAACCCCTTGTCCATTGTAGAAAAAGAAAAATACTGAATCCCATCTTTGTTTCTCTACAAGTTTATCAATTTTTGATTATGCTTTCACTGTTTTGAGTACAGGGTTTTGAGCCAAAGCCTTTATAATCTATTTCAATACAGCAAAGCTATCATCATGCTTTCTGAAAAGAATGGCTTCCATGAGATGGTTATAATAGATCATTCTAAATTAGAAATCCTTTATGTAGTCTCTTTCAAAGCAAGCAAGTGATCTGAAATGGAACGAGTGCTTCTTTGTTTCATCTCCTCTGCTACATGTTTTTAATTCAACAAAAGTTTCCCAAGTGCCTTCCCTGGACCAGACCACTACTGATAGTGTGAGTTACAAAAAAAAAAAAAGATTAAAATAATGGAGATCACACTCTCGTTAAAGATGAACATAAAAAGTAATTAGGATACCGAGTGTAGCATGTATGAACAGCATTTTATGCAAGCACAGAAATTTGAAGGATCCCTGTGGCAAGAGTGGACAACAAATCATATATTAAATGATATCTAGGATGGGGTATGAAGAATGAATAAGGTTTTCTTAACTTAAAGATTTTATTTTTCCTGTAACTGTGGTTGAGTTTTTATCTTTAGGTAATGGCACAGTGAACGTGTTTTTATTCTAGGATGGGAGAAATAATAAGGTTAAATTTTATGGTAAAATAAAGATCAATAAACAATGATGAGGTCATCTTAATTTCATAGTACAGATTTCATATCCTCATGGTAAAGACTGATAAAGCTTGAGGGATAAATCTGTATTGAAAGGAGTAGATTTTAATCATTCAAAACACCAAGAGCATCTGAAAGAAATAGCAAGGGATGAAAAGTTTGAGAAAAAAGTATAAAGGATCCATATGATCTGAGTTAAGTTAAATCACTAGGTCTTCATTAAGTTAAACATTTATTGAATATCTGCTCTACACAAAGGATCATTTCAGGATCTTGGAAATACTAAGGTGAAAGTAATTTTCTTTCACTAACAAGTCTGTAACACAGTTAAAATGAGAATTTCTACTCATGACTTTGTGGTTTAGGACATTGGCAAAGATTAGCCACAAAACCAGATGGAGGAATACTAACAAAGAATTGGACAGCCAAGCCAGGCATCCTTGAGGAAGGGCCATTTGAGGTAAAGCTAAAGCAGGAAAGTTAGCAACTTGAAAAAGACTGGGAAGTACAATTTAAGTAAAAGCAAGCGGGCTTACAGATGCCAGGATACAGGAGACAAGACTTACAGCATTCCTGAAAAATATACTACATGAGATGTATTTTATGGGGAAATCTGTATATAATCACATTTTATCTGTTCTTTCTTCTACCCAAGTTTCAGTTACATTGATATTTAGCCTCAAATATCAACATCTATAATCTTTCACAAGTCACTCAACCTCTTTGAATTTTAGGGTCCTCATCTCTTAAATTAAAATATATAAAATAACATATATATTTGATATTCTTTTCAAAATATCAGCAAAATGGTAGGACAGGACATTCCAGACCCTATATTCCACAGAAATATCAACTGAAACAACTACCCCTGAACAAAAATACTTTCACAAGAGGTAAGAATGCCAGGATGCAGGAGACCAGACCATTAGCGATTTTAGGGACTATAACATACTGAAACATATTTCTTGGGGGAACATCCAGGAGTGAAGTGTATATTTCATTTTAGATCATTAGATTATATTTCAGTTGTGCGTGTGTGAATTGACTCATTTAAAACACAGTGGTTGAAAGAATTTTCACAAAACCAATCTATACAGAAGTAGCTTTCTTTTCACATAAGGTGCAATGCCTCTTTTATTCTTAGTGCATGAAATTATTCATTAAAATTTTTCTATTGGTAAAAATGATAAAATGCATCTACTACTACATACCAAAAAAACTTCTCAAGTGTTGCGTGATGTATGTAGATGTGGGATCATAAAACTTTGTCTAGGCCTTGAGGTAAAGACTGTCATGCTTGATGAGGGGCATCTGCCACACTTCAGGGAATAGTGTTGTCTCTGAACTTAATCCCTTAAGAAACTCTTTACTTTGCATTAAGTTGAGATCCAGGAAAACAAAATCCATAATATTAATTGTAGCTAACGTTTATTAAACACTTAGAACAAGCTCTCCAGTTTTGGAGGACTTTGCATGTATTAATTCATTCAGTCCTCACAACAACCCTGCGAGGTGGAAAGGCCAGCAAGAGAGGTCAGGGAGTGTGCACAGCTGGGCAGCCGGCGAGCCTTCCCAGCCTGGTGTTTGACTTGGAGGAAGTACTCTTGCCAGCTGTGCGATAGAGCTACTTTGACAATTGTCCATGCTAAATTATTCAAACCACAAAGTCAGCTGTATCGGTGGTCCCCTAAAGGGTAGTAATATATACCTAAAGACGATGCAGATGAATTCAACCCCACACAGGAAGACCCAGAGGTCTCTCTTATCACCTCTACTTTAGAGCCAGCCAGAGTCGTTTGCAGTACTAAACTCTAAATCTCTACTGTATGCAGAGTCTGTTATCTCTCTCTTTTATAATCAATATTTGGCATACCCTACGCACTCACCCAGCTGCATTTTGGTGTACCCCAAGTGGAGCACAGGAGAAAGATTATGGCTTGGCACTTTCATGGACTCAAATTCTAAAGCCTATGATTTGGCATAAATTACTCAAATTCTCTGAGTTTCAGAATACTCATCTTTAAAATGGAAATATATGAAATGACATATATTTGATATTCTCTTCAAAGTCAGCAAGATGATGGAATAGGACTTTCCAGATTCTGTACTGACTAGAAACATCAATTGGAACAACTCTCCTTGTACAAAAGTATCTTTACAAGAGAAGAGAAAAAAAAAAAAAAACCAGATTACAGTATTTCCGTGTAGGAACGAAATACATTCCTGTGCTGTGTGATGTTTCTGTCAATGACTGGCAACATATATGACAGAGGGCCATATAATTGTAATGGAGCTGAAAAAATTCCTTTTGCCTAGTGCCTTTCCATCCCTCATAACAATGATAACACTATAGTCTATCACTATTATAATTGTGGTTTAAATAAATCTGTGAACTGCCACTCATATAAAAGTATAGAAATATACTCATGTATATACAGGACATAATACTTGATATTAATAATAGACTAAATTACTAGCATATGTATTTCTACACCATATTTTTATCATTATTTTAGATTATGCTTCTATTTATAAAAATATGCATAAGTCAGGTTTATAGCAACACAATTCATACCAGCTAAATCTTGGAAACAGACTGTATGTCCATCAGCAGATGAATGGATGGTGAAAGTGTGGTATTTATACAAAATGGAGTACTACTCTGTCATAAAGAAGAATAAATTTGAGTCATTTGTACAAAAATGGATGTACCTTGAGACTATAATGTTAAGTGAAATGAATCAGACATGCAAATTTAAATGTCACATGGTTTCTCTTATATGAGAAACTAAAAGTCAAATAATTGAAGGAGCAAAGTAAAAGAGAATAGGAAACAGGGAGAGAGATTTTTTGCAAATGGCAAAAGAACGAGAGATGGAGGAAAGGGGGAGGAAGAAAAAGAGAGGAGGAATGAGTAGAGTTAAGACGTGTTATGTAGATGTTACAATTCCCCACGATAAATGTAACCATTAGGTAGTGCAAACACGTGTTAATAAAATAAAAATCAGCGTACATTAGTTTGCTATGTTATGCTTGTAGCAGATTCATATGTCTCATGCTTATCACTTTTGTTGATTACACCAAAAGGCCACATCAGGTGATTGACCTATAACAGCTAGGTTTTTGTAAGCATATGGCGGTGGTGGCGAACCTATGGCACATGTGCCACAGTGGGCTTGCAGAGCCCCCTCTGTGGGCATGCAAGCCAAGTTGCCCTAGCATCACCCCAGCAAAAGCATGTCAAATGCAAGACTTTACCTTTCAATAAAAATCTGTTTGTATTATTGAAAGCTCTGTTATGCTTTTCTTTTAAGACCAAAGATGTTAATGTATGAGTTTTTATTTTTCTAAACTAAAACCTCAGTATTCAGATTTCATTGTAGTATTGGCACTCTGCAATGAATCAGTGGATTTGGGTGCAGTTTGGGCACTCATTCTCTAAAAGGTTCACCTTCACCGCACTGTGATGTCCCCACACACTGATACATTTCTTAGAGATGTCTTTGCTGTCAAGTGGTGCATGACTATAAGAAGAGATATACTGGAAGCATGTAGGCAGGACAGATTTATAGGACCCTTGTCACCTGCCTCCAACCACAGGAAGAACAGCAGAGTGACACACCTCCAGGTGAGGAAAAGAGAGGAAAATAGGCTTCAGACTCTACCTCAGCCCCCAACATCAAGCCCGCCCTCAGAATACCCAGGTCCACATGGGACGCCGCACCCCCTAAAGCTAGGCTGGCACTTGAGGAATGAGTCTCCAGACTTGCCCTGGTGTTAGGGTGGAATCTGGTGCCAGGCTGGGCCCTGCAGCCCCATGCTCTAAACCTGCCCATCTGACCTGGTCTCCAGGAAGCCCCAAGGCCAGACACACTCTGGTATCCCCAGACTCACAGCCCCTCTCAGTGCCACACTGAGAGTGATAGTGCAAGAGAGATAAAAGTCATCCAAACTAGAAAGAAAAAAGTTGAAATTGTCTG
Organism: Hystrix cristata; assembly: GCA_004026905.1. Taxonomy (NCBI): domain Eukaryota; kingdom Metazoa; phylum Chordata; class Mammalia; order Rodentia; family Hystricidae; genus Hystrix; species Hystrix cristata. The sequence goes on along the minus strand of PVJO010001262.1, from coordinate 169,079 downwards.
TTTATCAATGACATATATATGACTCCATCAAAAATTGTTAGAATTAATAATAAATTCAGTAAAATGCGTATGTAAAATTAGCAGATAAAAAGCAGTAGTTTCTAACCTCTCACAACAAAGTTTCCAAAAGAAAACAAAAAAATCCCATTACATAAGCTACAAAAATACTTCAGAGTAAATTTTATAACAAAATAAAATAGGTACATTAAAATTATAAAATCGATGAATTAAAAACAAATGGAAAGATTCCCACATTCATGGATTATAAGAATTAAAATTGTAAAAATTGTCATACTACTTAAAGCAATCCTTCTAAAATTCCAATGACATTTTTCACCAAAATAGAAAAATGTCATAAAATTTGTATGAAACAACTCAAGACCTACAAAAATCAAAGTACTTGAACAAAAAGAGAAAAGTTGAAGGCAACATATTACCTGACTTGCAAATATACTGAAAAGAACAAGAACACAGGAAAATAGAATGCAATAGAGGATTAAGATATAAATCCACACCTTTATGGTCAATTGATATTTGTGAAGAGTCAAAGGACATTCATTGGGAGAAAGATGTAATACTCATCTTTTTATACCAACTAAAATGTCACCCTGCTGTGGCTTTTCAATTGAATTATTTTTACATCATCATTCTTTTTCCTTTGATCTCTGGGTCTCCTTAATTTATGGGACAGCAATTTCTTGGTCAGTCTCGCTAATAAACCAAAAAGCTCCTTGAATGTAATAATTCTCTTATTAATCCTTATATCTACTGTTACTGACACATAATACATCAGAAAAGTGTGTATGGAATTGATTCAACTAAAAAAATTAAAGAAAGAAACATTTTAGGAATGATACAGATGAAACCACAGGAGATTTTGTTTAATGAAATAAGCAGGGACAGAAAGACGAATGCATCACAATCTCACTTTTATGTAGATTCCTAAAAAGTTGAACTCATAGAAGTAGAAAGTAGAATTACAATTATCAGGAACTGGGGAGGGGGAGTGGGTCACTGGGGAGGCACTGGTCACAGTTTCGTTTAGGAAGGGTGCAGCGATGTAGTCATGGAATCACAGTTAAACGAGAAACTGACAGAGGAGCACCGCAAGTTTGAGGCCAGCCTGCAGAAGTTAGAAAGAACGTGTCTCAAAATAAAATATAAAAGGGCTGATTACATAGCCCAGCAATCCCTGGATTCAATCCCCATTATTAAACACACACACACGCACACACACACAAAGGATGAGTCTGAATTTACATGTATATATACATACACACACATATATATGGAACATCATACATGATGACTATAGTATAGTAGTAGAAGAATGCATTATTTTTTGCTGAAAGAGTACATTTTAAATCTCCTCACCACTAAAATGACAAGTATCTGAGGTAATGTATGTATGTTAATTAGCTTACTTTGCTTATTGCATAGTGTGCACATATTTGAAAATATCCTATTTTATACAATGCATAAAATTTTATTTAAATTTTCAAAATAAACAATAAATAACATACATTTGCCCAAATAAGATAAAATGAGATGACACAACAGTCTCCAAAATTAATTTGTTTCTTACGTGCCATTGTATACATGAAAAAATAATTTTGTCTCGGTCTATTTTCTACTCTTATACAAAATCCCCAAGGCTGAGTAATTTGTAAGAACAAAAAGTTTATTAAGAAGTTTTGAAGGCTGAGAGCCCAAGATTGAGCAGGTCACTGTGGATGTGGCGAGGGCCCCAGGAGGCCTGCACCCAGGTGGGGTGCACGGTGGCCGGACTGCGGGTCAGAAAGAGCGGTCACATGGAAAGACGAGACTTGGGCCAAGCTTACGCATTTCATAATAACCTGCTCTAGCTGGTATTAACCGGGGCTTCTTGATAATGACCACAATCCCTTCCCTCACTGTGCCCCCCAATGACCTCATCACCTTGCACCAGGCCCCCTACAGGGCCCACCACTTCCCAACACTCCCACACGCAGGAGCAAGCTTCCAGCCAGGAAGCTTCAGGGGACTCAGACTGCATCTACACCATAGCAGTTAGACAATATTTTAAATGTGAAATTTCTATTTTAATTACTGGCCTATATGTATACACACAATGTGTATGTAGGGTTTCTATTTTAAATTGTTTAATATAAAATATGATTTTGTCTATGTTTTTAATGAATTAGGTGGCTTCCACTTTCAATGTTTACAGGAAATTGGCAGTTGGATAAAAAGCAACAAGAAAATATTCTGCCATATGTGTAGAATTTTCCAAAGACACCCATATGAATCTCACAGTTCTATAACATCTTTAAATTGATAATGTATTTAAATACTGTGGCCCTTTGTAGTTACTCAATATCATATAGAAATGTTTGGCAGAAAAAAATATCAATCATTTAAGCGTTTCCAAATGGTAGGACTTTTGAAAGGAGATTTGTCTACAAACATAAGTTTATGAAAGTGTACTGCAGACAAATAAAGGGATTCCTTGGAATATTTTATAAGAATTATAAAGATAAAATATACACTAAGAAAATGAATATTTTCAAAATAGTACATTATAAAATTTGGGAGGATATTAGATGTTAGATTTTTCAAATTTGACATTTTTCACCTATCCATGTACGTTTCTTTTTATGTACGTGTGTGGTAGAAGGAGTAACTATGCTCAATTATAGAGTTAAGCAACAACATATGTTCAAATTGATATTTTGTAAATTAATAAAAATATTGCCAATACTCATAATTGTGACATATATTATAAGACTTGCCTTTGAACATTCACCCGCAGAGAATCCCAATATCATTTTCCTTATTAGATAGTGGTTTCTTCCCACCATAACAAAAGATTTTTAGGACACAGGAGAAAAGACTGTCTTCTAACATAAAGTTTTTTGTTTAATGAGACTATAGCTTATTCCTGGGAGTAAAATACTCAAGAAAAAATTCTTAAGATCAAAAGACCCTCTCTTTCCTAAGAACCTTCATATTGGGTTGGTATTCTGTGTAAATGTTTGATTTATTAAATAATACTACAATTTAGACTATTCTCTAGTATATACCTATTCAAGGTCATTTTACAAAACAATTATCTACTAATTTATATAACTCTCCAGTGTAATTTATTTTGACATGCATCTTGAGTGCAAAAGTTTAAGCTATTAGAATTGTACATACGTCTCATAGTCACGGTTATAATCCTTAGTTAGGTTCAACTTATTGAAAGCAGGTAAGCATTTTCCATTTCTCCAATATAAATCAATATTCTATATAATCATTGTAAAAGTCCTTATTTTTTCTGGCTACATTCAGACTATATTTTTCCAATTGGAATCTTTTCTGTTAATATCTGGGACTTTGTTCAGAATATTAATCTATTTATCACATTGAATCCAAAAAATATAGAACATGAATTTCTACCACAAAACATATATTATTCACTGTGTATCATTATATATATTTTTAAAAATTTGTCAACTTCATGGAGAAAATAATGTTTTATTGTTGTTTTTTATGTCTTCGTTTTTCTGAGTAGTAGGAATTTGAATATTAATTTTGCTTTTCCCATTTTACACAAATCTATGTGTTACATATTCTATTTGGATTTGATACTTAGTGTGTGGTGTTTTGTTCATATTATAAATTTCCAATACCTTTTTATTCTATTTGTCACACTATTTATTTAAAGTAGTAGGTCATTTCTTTACTATATTTTATATTACAAAAATTTAAATAATCAGTAAGTGAATGAAAATGCAAATGTAGTATCTTATCGGTGAAGGATTCTTCTACTTCAGTTCATGTGTGAGCTATTATTCAAATCATAAAATAAGTATATTTGTTATTCGAGTTGCTGTTTGGACATGGAGCATTGACTGGATATAAAATGTTATTGGTTCTAAGAAAACCATGGTTTATTTCTTTATCATGATATTCTTCTATATTTCCTTCTATATTGGTAATTAATAAGCAACAATATATCATAGCTGGGTAACGAACTAGTCATAAATCTCAATTTAACTGATTAGTACCCAAGTAAAATGAATATGATTATATTTAGTTCACCTAGTGATTTTATTTTAAATGTGTTATATTTTCATTGCTAATACTTTTCAATTGAAAGCACCAAGAGTCTGCCCAGACTTGGAAAAGATTTCCTTACGAGGGTGAGTCACAGTTTATTTCAAGCACATAAAAATGGTAAGTTTTTGTTTTCAGTTTCCAAACCTAGCCAGAGTAAACTGATAAAATTGTAGAGTGGTGAATTTTGTTAGGGACTTGATTACAATGCTACCAAACTCCAGCTCAGAAAAACTATTTATAAAAAAATACATACAGTGTCTAATTTAATACATGTCTCCCTAGAATTGAAGTAAATGACCTAATGATAAAAAATCAACAATTAAAATCTTATTTTCTAAATACCTGGATATAAAGTAATAGTCATGAGGTGGCTTACTTTATTTAAGCTTAGAAGTGATGGTTATTTACATTTTTCTGAAGAACTCAAATTATTTCACATTAATTAAATATTTCATCATGATTTGGAATCATAAAAAAATTTCTTAAATGCAAAGAAATGGTTTAAGCTTTTTAGATAAACTCAGTGAATTTATGAATATTTTGGGGCCCTTGTTTACAGATTTCAAATATAACATGGGTAACTGTTCAGTTCTTAGCAACTATATTGTAACTGTCATGATATACAACTTCCTCACATTATATAGATGAAGCCCCTTGTTTTTTTGTTACTATGTAAGTGCTATATATTTCAGTAAATATGGATATAACACCATAGTAATAATGTATTTCCTTTAATTTTCTTTGTAGAACTTATTATTTTCTTCTTATAGTTTAAATTAAATACATAATTTCTTTATAGGGATAAGTACACAAATACAATGGGTTAGAAATTTTTCAATCAGATTCAAAATATTTGCACAGAAATGCACATACTGATTATAATTTCCCTGATAAAAAATAAGAACAAATATATTTTATTTTAGAATCTAAATAGGCATGTACACATATAACTTTTCAGATGGGGACAGATTTTTTGAACCCAATATGAGGAAGAAAGGGATAGCAACCATTCCACATCAATGAAATAGATATACCAGGCATTTAAAAGTCAAGAAATTCAATATACTAGCTTACTATGTAAAGAGACCAAAGCATTACCCAGTCTGTATTTGTTAATTTTTAGCTCTTGTCCTGAGTCAGCCCTTCTATTTCCTTTTCAATAATGAAATAAATACTGACATATAAGGTAATGCTGTACATAACATAGAAAGGCTTCAGGAAGAATTTTTTTTAATTAGTATGTATACTATTTTTGGCTGCATTCTTTTAATTTGTTTGTGGGAAATGATCATGTTGTTTGTGGGAAATGCTGATTTTGTGGAAAAAGTTATTCATATTCATAATGCTATGATGAAGATTCTCCCTTTACCAGTACCTTCTGGCACCAAGTTAGCATTTGAGCAACGTTTTTTTTAAAAGAAAGCTAAAGTTACCCATTTAGAAATGCAACCCACCACCCACATTTAACCCAAACTTCATCTTGCTAGTGAGCTCACTCAAGAAAGACAAGAAAGCTGCAGCAGAACCGGCAGCCAGTTCCCTCCCTGCTAGGCCAGCAGCTTGTGTCTTTCTATGTCTTGGCTCCACATTTCTTGTAGAGCAAGCAAGGTTTTAAAGCAGACCAAGATTGGGCAGCTGCCAAGTAAGCTGCAGCACTACAAGGCAACACAGCCCACTGCGTCACAAAGTTATTCATCCCTGAATCACTTACTGTAATTCCTTCAAATTAGCAAGTTTTAAAGGTGACCTAAAACACACTAACAAATATGACCTGTACTAGACCAGATCCAAACTTAGGTTACAGCCTGAGGTGGGTTAATACATTGCATTTCTAAAGTCACTGCAGTTATTTGGGGTGAAACCCCTTTGTTTCTTGCTCACATCAGACAAGAACATAGATTTTGCTCGGTGAGACCCAGGTGTCCCACTTAGGCAGCAAGGAAGGAACATGACTGTCTCACAGAGAGGCATGGATGTATTGTATTACTTCATCAACTGCAATGCCCTCTGCTACTGAAACATGGGTCATCAGCGGTTTCTCAAGAAGCATATTAGAACTTCTAGATTAGATATTTCATTCCTTCTGCTAATTCCCCTCACTACTTTAACACTTAGCACATGAAGCACTGCTCTCATGGTAATCTACTCTGCCCAGAGTGAGGAAGGACATGGAATATTTTTTAATAGTGCCCATAGTTCCAAGAGTTCCCTCTGATAAAAGGACAAGGATACTGTTTTTATTTGTTTTTCAAAAACTAATCACAAATGAATACATAATACAGAATAGTTTGAAAACTTCCAAGTATATCTCAGGAGATTATAAAACTCAATCAAAAAGTTAACTTTAATTAACTTCCTTGATATTTTTTATCTTTACCTAATTTTTAGTTATTCTTTTTCTCAGACACACTCAATTCTCAGAATGGTGTAAATCTATGCAGGTCCATTTCAGATGGTTTATTATAAAAATAATTCATATGAAACATAAGAGAATAGATTTCTGGTACATTTTAAATAAATTGTGGTTCTTTTGTTTAAACAATGTAAAGTAAATTGAATAGTGAAAGTAACGTGAGGCGGGGAAACTAATTGTTCTTATTATTTTTAAAAACATTAAAATGTAAATGAAATTAAAATGCATTTAGGAATATAATGATCTTTCCTATATTTGAAAATAATTTATTGGAAAGGATCTCTTAAATACGTACCATAAAAACTGAGCAAGTTGTTTGTACCTTTCACAATAATTTTGAGGTGATATTTTATACTAAAATAACCTTTTGAGTCAAAAAATTTTACAAAGTGTATACCTCTATAAACTGTGGCTTTCAGTAACTTCGTGTTATAAGTGAATCAGGGCTGTTCATGTGAAAGCCAAGCATACTAAGTAGTAAATAAGGCACTGCTGTTTAAGTTGAAATTAGAGAGCTGGCATCATTCCACTGAGCTGTGCAGCCCTTCCTCCACCTGCTCCCACAGGATTCTCTGCAAACAGTCTAAAAACCACTGGCAACCCTTCTCCCATTCAGAGGCCGCCAGACAGCACAGGCCCATATTCCCATGCTTTCCTACAAAATGGAATTTTAGTGCTTACACATGTACAGTCATATTATTTTGATACTGATTTATTTGTGGACAAAGCTTTGGTTCTAAATGAATTCATATATATATGTATGTGATATACATATCACATACATATCTTATGTGATATGTATATCGCATACATAAGATACATTTTATTGAATAACCCAAAATATCACACAATACAAAATGGACTTAAAATTGTATTTTGCTTGCCACATGACCATTTGGCAGGGGCACACTGCCAAAACTAGTTCTCTATCAATTCAATCCTGTCTTTCTGCCCACTCTTATTAAGTCAATTAGAAAAATTCACTTTACATATGGGTTCATTAGTTTATTAATTGACCCACTGGGCAAGTTGCAACTCTTTGGCAGGCATCCTGTATGTCATTTTTTGCAAAACTCTGATAATCTCTGCCTTGTATTTTAGTGAAAAATATCTTAGTTTGCAGTAGATTAAAATAATTTATTTTTAAAAATCACATATGGAATTAGAAATAATATATTACAACATAGTAAAAATTGAAAATTTCTAAAAATCTGCCTTTGATAAAAGACTTATTAGGATTGAGGTTAAGACTGACTAACATTCATAATTGTGCTCAATTTGGAAAATCTGCACTGCGAATTCACTATGTAAACATTACTCACCTAGGGGTTGCGAAAACTGCAAGAATTGGTAACATTAAGAGGCAGTTAGGAGTTAATGATGATTAGGGGTTAATTAGTCTCTGCATGAGGTAATGAGAGTTGGTTAGGGTTGGGAAATCTACCTCCTACCAACAGCAAGGCTGGGGTAGAGGCAAAAAGTGATACAGGTAGCTTTGTAAAGATAATTTTATGATATTTAACTATAGGAAATAATGATCACAATATTATTAATACACAGTGACATAATAGTAAATTATAAGCATTTTATTTCTAAAAGTTTAAACTATAGAATGTAAAGCTCAGTAAACCTGTTTTGGCTCATGGCTGTTGAGTTTATGTAGAACACTGAGTATGCATTTTGTACGTCAGATACGTAACCATGTACATAGGAAAGGTTTTGAGTTTTGGTATTTATTGTTCTGATTAATAAGCAATGTACTTGAGTTAATAAGCATCATATAATAGCTAACTAGTGGAAGAAATATACATAGAAAATAATGGTTGTGATTCAAGGCAAAACATGTAATTAATGGTATTTTAGAGCAACAACCAACCAATAGAAGGGACCTGGTCTAATTCAGATACACTGGAGATCACAAACATTCCGTAGAGGTGATGAGTTGGGCTTTAGAGAGTAGGTGGTTTTAGGGTGAGTGAAAATGACATTGTCTTGTGTGTATCTCCTGTGGGTAGCAAATTAAAACTATGCTGTCCAGACAGGCGCAAGGACGGGTGAATGTGCTCCACAAATCTTTATACGTTTAGAATCTAATTAAAATGTGTTTGTGTATGTATTGTTTAAGTCAGTAATATCTAAGTCTTTTTCTTTGGGGCCGAGACATGGTAGATTGGATTTAAGGTTGATATTAGTTTAGCAGGTCGGTGATAAGGTAATTGCAAGATGTTTTATTTGTGCTTATCACTTATTACCATTTATGCTTGCAAAGCACACTTATTTATGTTTATATCCCTCCCTTGCAGATATGGAACAAATGTGACTGCACTGATCTGCATCCTAGTACTCAGCTGCCCTGACAAAACGCATTCCTGATCAGAGTTGAAGGCTCCTTCCCTCAGCCAAATTGATTGCAAGTGACATTTGACAAAGTGACTAATCAGAGCAGTAGTCAGTCCCCTTTAGTGTAGACACTATCCAATCAGACAGGCCCTCACTGGCCACAGGGAGATGAAATTAGAAGAAAAGGATCAAGTACACTCTTCACTGCACTTTTTAATGAGATGAACTAACATCCAGATTCCATTCAATAGAATCTTTCCATTTAACTATATGCCCTAACAGGCATGTGGAAGATGTCCATAGTCTTCAACATCCATTCATTTTTAATATTATATAGGTTGAATTTCTTAAATTATTTGGTTAATACACTCATTTATATCAAATAACTTCTTGTCTATTTACTTTCTGGTTGATTTTCATTCTATAGTAAAGACCATTTTTTAATGTAATATGGTACATATATTTTTTCTTAATTAAGGAAACAGAATTTTTACTGTTCAGTCACAGAACTCTAAAACCTTGCAAGCTTGATACCTTTCACACATACCAGAGATCACGGAAAAGTATGTAACTACTAGTATAAGAACAAGTACTGGTACATAACAATTTGAGTTATTAACAAAATAAAAGTACTAATTGAAAATATTCAAATATCAACTAGTAAAAATTAAGATTAATTCTCAAAAATTTTGTCATTTATTTCCTTTTAAATTTATATTGCTATATCCATTGGGTTCTTACTTTTCAATGAGTGATAATTGATTATAAGTATTCTTTATTCTGAGGCTAAAATGGCCCCAGATTTGGCCAACAGAACCTCTGCAAATTTGCCTTATGTCCATTTTTTCCATTTCTGTCATACATTGAGTATCCCCTTGCTTTCTGGTGGAACAAGGTATTCTAGATACTTAGAGTAAGAGGCCCTAGTCTGAGAGTCATGGTTTCTCTACTTGGAGGATGCCATCTAGAACCTAAGATCAGATTGTTATATGCGCTCATTGCTACCGAAGTGTTGTTTCTGTCAAGCTGACAGAGATGACAGAGCTAGGGTACGTGGGAAATAGATGCAGATATAGACATATAGATATTTGATGGTAATAATGTCAAAACCCATCTGACATTATAGGACACATATAAGCCTTCCTGTTTTACACATTCGCAACTCTCTTCTTTAACAGTAAGAAAATATGCCTCCTATTAATTCCGTTTGGTCATTTGGTCGAGCAGAAAATATACTGAAAGAACTTGGAGCAAGGGAGAGGGAAAGGAACGGAGGGACAAGAGAAATAAGAAATGGAAGGAAAAAATGAAAACAAAGCTTTTGTAAGTGGGGAGAGAGAGGGGTTTGGGGGAGGGGAGGGGAATGGGAAAAAAAGAAACAACAAGATCTGTCATGTATAGATACAAATCCCCTATGATGCATGTTATCACAAGTACATCTAAAATGTACCATTTAAATAAAATTTTTAAAAAGTCTAATTCCTGACACTGAAAAAAAAAAAGCCCATAACCTTACTATGTTTGAAATGTGTTTATAATTTACTTTTTATATAATATTTACATAAATTAATACTATATATATATAATTGTTCAAAGTAAAAACACCTTCTCACATTTAAAAAGTGTACATGGGATAAAGCTTGATAAAAGTAAATACACATGGAATCCATACTGCTAGCAAGCGTTTTAAAGCTTCTGTTATCCCACAGATTCCCACTTGTCTCTTCCAACTTATAGTCTACCCTTAGAGGGAAAAACATTCTGAACTTTAACTCCATAGATATCTCTTCTGTAGAAATTTATACCATAGAATCATGTGATTCTTTCATATCTCAATTTAATTTTAAATGTTAATTGTGCACTCAAATACATGAACACGAAAGTCTTTTTTATATTATAATAAAAAATTTCTAACAGTTTGCACTGTATTTAACTAGAGAGACAGTAGAGGAATCTCAGGAGATAACAGAGTCAAAATTCAAACTGGATTAACATGCAACCATAGGTTTAATTATATCAATTTATAATTTCCTCCTACAGCAGCAAATGATCTATAAAAGATACATCAATACATACTTCTAATTTGTGAAGAGTATGAAATTGTTTTTAGATGTAGGAGAAGAGATCTTTCAAGAGATCCTGCCAAGTTGACAAGCAAAACAATGTACACGTTAATACTTTTCAGAAAAACATAGTATATTTCTGAAAAAACAAAATAATTTTTGCTACCTCAGAGTTAAGACCATATTACTCTACTAAAATGTCGTTGTAGAACCACTATGTTTAACACTTTTCTCAACTGATGTTCTATGAAATCAGGACTATCAGTGTCCTGAGATAGACACATACTCAGTTGTTAAATACTTAATGAGGCTTTACCACATGCAACTCACAATACTAGACATTAAAGCCACAATTGTAAGTAAATGTAATATGAGCAGCTTTGGAGGAAATAAAACACAATCTGGTACAGAGAATAAGTGGAGTGGAGACAGAATAACCGAGTGTTGTAAGAGATAAGCTATGGCCTATAGATAAGAAAATAACAACCATGCAGACTGCATGCGATGAGCATTCCAGGCAATAAATTTAGTACCAAGGTCTTTCAGGAGGAGTCTGGGTAGTTCAAACTTCTGCAAGAAGGCTAGTATGTAAGACAAGTGGGAAAAAGTCACAAGGGGAACTATAAAAAGTTCTATTGACAGTGGAAATCTGTTTTTAATTAATTCTCAAGGCAAATGGGAGATGCTAAGGAGTACTAAGCAAATAAATAATATAATATGATTTATATTTTTAAGAGTGCTCTGATTGTCCAGTCAAAAATAAATCAGTACCAGAAATTGAAGCATGGAGATCAATAAGGCTGATATATGCACGGTTGCTATGTACAGCTGGTAAGTTAGCAGAATAGACAGGCTCTAAATGGCATGGCCTGCCAGAAAGGGAGCTGACAGTAGTATGGACTCCAGTGATGGTTGAGGGACAGAATGGAAGATAAAGAACACACACACAGAGTGAATGGATAAGACTTACAAATAAATTTTTATGTGAGTAACAGAAAGAGATAAACAATGGTGTCTACATTTCTTGCTCAAATATCTGGAGAAAAAAATGGTGACAGGTATTCAGGGCTGAGGTATGAATGGCAAAGTTTCAGCATATAAACGTTAAGCTTCTTGTGACCCAACTGAAATGATGTCAGATACACTAGTCTGTATGTTGAAATAAAATTCTAAATGGACATATTTATAAAACTGATAGAAGCTCAGTTTCTAATGTTGTACAAGGCCATGTAGAAGAGTCGCCTATGGTAAGGATGCTGAAGCTAAAAAGTAGACCTACGTGTAAGACCTTCCAGTCTTCCACACTGGGGAGTTCGGCCAGAGGAGGAGGATACAGCAAAAAAGACTTAACACACAGCCCAGGATGTAGGAAGAGAGCCAGGAGAGTGTGCACAAGAAGAATGCTCTTGTTCTTATAGCAATAAGAGAAGCGAGTGTGAAAGGAAACGACTCGGAAAGGCAAAAGTTAAAACAGTTGCTATCAGAAGTAGATAAGGGGATTTTTTTTTTTCATTTTCAGATGAGAGATACTAGCTTAAATTTGAAAGCTTACTGGAATTCTGCAACACAACAGTTTTTTCTCCCTGCCCATCGCTTTCTTATTATGTGGTAAATATCTACTCTTTCCGAGATTGAATATAACTTATGATGTGTTGGAAGGTCAAGAAACATAATATATTTGTAACCAAGAACTCACTAAGATTCAGGTAAGAGATTCTCCATCTTGGTAGTGTAATAGGTTTGATAGTCATATACATGATTTACTCTGGTTCCAGACTGCTGACAGCTACTATCTTCTCCCTCAAAACCTCTTTTACCTGTGCTCATTTAAGGACCTCTTCAAGTGCATCCAAGTGAAAAGTGAATGATTTACCATCTAGGTCAGAAGGGCAACAAGAAGCAAAAATGGAAAAGGGGAAGAGAGGAGGCTAAAGAGGAAAATAACACATATTCTTCATGTACCTGGCTTCTTCAATGTAATATACGGTCTTTGTCCATTTTATGTTCATCCATTTTAGCTTTATCCATTTTATGTTTATCTGTACTTTGCTCCTTTAATTGTTATATAGCATGAATACTAAAATTTTATTTAGCCATTCTCCTGTTAATAAACATATAATTTCTTTTGAACTAGAGTCCATTATGAATAATGATGTCACAAACATTCTTACATGAATCTTCTGGTGGAGACATATATTTAGTTCTCTAAAGTACATATCTTAGACAGGAATTCTTGAATTATGCAGTGGTTGTTTGTTATGATTTAGAAGACAGTGAAAAATAATTTTTAATAGTAAATGTTACAGACAGAAGACAAATATCTAGAATACATAAAGAACTCAAAACATTCAGATTCCCTAAAATGAAACACCCAATCAAAAATGAGCTAGTGAAATACATAAATTCTTCTCAGAAGTAGTAGAAATGGCCAATAAATACAGGAAGAAATGTTAAACATCACTAACTACAGAGAAATTCAAATTAAAGCAACACTGAAATTCCATTTTACTCTAAAAAGAGTGGCTATTACAAAGAAATCAAATAATAACTAATGTTGGAGAGGAAGTGGGGCAAAGGAACCCTTCTACATTGCTGGCGGGAATGTAAACTAGTACAACCATTATGTAAATCAGTATGGAGATTCTTCAAATTATTAAAACTAGAAATTTCATTCAACCTAGCTATTTCCTTTCTAGGTTGAAAAAAGAGTATATTTTAGTGATACATGCATGCCCATGTTTATAGTTGCACAACTCATAGTTGCTACATCTTGGAAGCAGCTCATATGCCCATCAACCAATGAAGGGATAAGGAAAACATCATTTACACACAGCTGTAAGGATAAACTGGAGTCACATGTAGGAAAACGGATGCAACTTGAAACAATAAAGATAAGTGAAATAAATCAGACACACAAGCTTAAATAGTGCATGGTTTCCTTTATAGGAGAAATCCAAAATATAAATAAAGAGCAAAATGAAAGATAGATAACAGGAAATCCAAAGGTAGATCTTTCTCCTATTGGAAGGGGATCAAAAGCTGGGGAGTGTGAGGTGTGAAAAAAGAACTAAGATGTGTTACGTACATGTACCAATTCCCCATGAGAAATGTACTAATTATGTAAAGGTAACATGTGCTAATAAAAAATAAAAACAAAATAAAACTAATTATAGCAATATGGAGAGTTTTGTGGTTCCAGGCTTGCTCGCTCTTGGTAAATTTTAGCCATCATGATAAGGGTGAAGGATATCTCAATGAGACTTTAACTTCTATATCATTTTTCGGGCTAGTATTTTATTAAAAAAAAAAAACTCCCTAGGTGATTATAATGTGCATGTGGGTTTGAAATTATTAATTTAACCCCTTTACTATAGAGCTAAAGAATTGCACCTGGAGGCAAACTCACACGAGTGAGCTGGGAGGTCAGGAAGTGCTGAGAAACTGGGAGGAGGCAGCAGCAGTTCAGAGCAATTTAAGAATGAAATGCTGCCCTGGAAAAGAGAAGCAGCTTATCAGAGATGAGGTGGTGAAAGATCAGAGACCAGGATCAGTGCTAAGTTCCTGACGTGAAGTTAAAGCAAAGATGGTAAAAGGTAACATCTTAGCTGTGATTTATAATGCTCAATATTGAGAAAGGGAGGTTTGAACTGGGTCGTTTATCCCCAGGCTTTCATCAAGATTTCAGCAAGAAGGGAGGAAGTTTAGTAAGAGAGATGAGAAAGATGATCATTTGGAGCAGAGACATGTACATTATCTTTCTCTTAGGTATAAGAGGAGTTTAAGAAAAATTTGTGAGGACCTCCTGGAATGGTTTTCTAAATACACATCTAGGTTTCAGTAAAATCAAGAAGGTAAAAAGAGGAGTAAGGGTATTTGCTGAAAGCAGGCTAGAAATTCCATATGGCAGGGGAAGGCAAGTCACAGAAAATGGTAGGCAGATCAAGTCATTTCAAGGTTAGGACAAACAGCATTTTTCTGGAGGTCCTTGCTATAGTGGATTACAGGGAAGGTTTGTGCGTCTGGTAGTGTCAGAACTGTGGCATGCACTGCATTATGGGGCTGTCCTAATGGCCCTTCCTTGAGAGAGGTATACAGTTTCAGTGCTGTATTGCCTTGAGATTTTTTCCTTGCTACGTGGAACTGCTTTCTCAGACCTAGCTGGGAGGTATTATAGAATTGAGACAGGGTTTCTCTGGATGAAAAAATTTTCTAGTCAAATAGTTTTAGAAAGGCTAAACAACTACTAAATGTCATCCTTAAGTATTCTCAGTGAAATTATTTAGTTAAAACAATTCAATTTTAATTTAGCTTAACCATATTTTCTAAGATACTTGTTAAAACACTGAAGGATAATAGCTCCCACTGAACGCCATATGGAAAGCATTGTAAATGCTTTGTAAATAAATAAATAACATATTTATTCTTGTTGTTAAGAAACTATCTACTTGGTATACTTCATATTGTAATCTAGGTAGCTGGGTTCCTTTGATCCCACAATAAGCTCAGTCACTACAACTCCAACGTAGAAAATCTGAACAGTACTTGAACATCCAATGTACCTCAATAGCAACTGTAAGTCTGTATTCTAACCCAAGTTTAATTACTGAGCTCCTACACTGTTCAGGTGATTGTGTCTAACTCCCGATACTGCAAGTGCCCTTTCTTCTCTATTTGAGCCTATTCTCTAGCAGCACATTTGTGTTCCAGTCCATCCAAGCCTTTGAACAAGTCATGTTATGCCAGTCTTTCTGGATGGAATTTAGTCTTGTTTCTTTATAACTGCACATTTTTCCTAATTTGTTATTGCATTTTTCTGACACAGTACCAAAGATCGGTTGCTGTGTATATAATCTCAATTCACTTCACAGACCAATTTCTGCCTACCAGTGTTTCTTATCTTCTGTAGTTGATTTCATGTATTTTCAGACATGCTTCATATGTCTGGCCTATACTGCCCTATACCTCTCTGGTCCTGAGTATCACTTTAAAAGGTAGCTTACCACCTATCAATATTTACATTAACAAATTAGCAGATCAGTAAAAGTAATTAAGGAGGGAAACACCTTCAATACTCTTCTGAGTTTCAGGAGATTAACTAACCATTATAAAGAAAGTTGAGGACAAGCTTGGTTCTACTGTTTTACTTTGCTTTTCTTCATATGGGGAGGCATAATCAGCAAAGATGTCAGAGAAATCATTTCCAAAGAGAAGTTCTGCTGTTAACAGAGGTTTTTCTGTTAAGCCATGTTTATCTAAATTGGTTTCATTCAGTCTGGATACTTCTGAGCATGAATTCTAAACAAAGCATTTTCCACCACTTAAACATGCTTACTGTGAGCTGGGCATAAACTGGCATATCAAACTGCTCTCCACGTGTCAGAATTTTGATCCCAAAACCCAAAAGTTTTCATTCTTAAATCGTGACTGCTTTATGTTTCTTTGGCAAAATTGAAAACAAGTAACAGTTTGTTTGTTTTTTTTAATCTGCGGTGTGAAACGAATGCGATATAGTGGACCTTTGCAAAGTAAATGTGATGTGAAGAGACTAAGACTTAGCCCATCTTCAGAACCTAGTGTGTTGCCAGTAACTGAACAAAAAGATATTGCCTGTACGTTTTCCACATACTGATAAGTGTCTATATACAAGTAAAAGTTTAGCTCTTGAACACAATGAATGCATAGGTAAATACCAAATAAGGATAATCATTTATTTTCAAAATCATCTCAATTTTAATGAAAACAAAATTTTAAAAAGTCACCCAAGTGCTTTTTTTCTATTTGTCCTCCTGATTTTAATTCATATGGGTCAGTTCAGCTCCATCCAGTCTTACTCATGTGTCCTTACTTTCAGTTTAACTACACTGTCTGCTAGCTCCACTCCTTGGGCAGAATGCAGCTCGAAGGACCTCAAGAGCTTGTGTGCCAATGCCTGAGCTGCTGTCACGCGACACGGCACGGGGACCACACACGCTGACCGCTGGAGTGCTGCAGCAGGGACGCCAGCCTTCCCCTCCACGGGGATCCCGACCTGCCATTTTCACATTCATAGTCCGTATCTCCAGGAGAAACAGGGAGTTATACAGATTTAATATGAGGACCTTATATTCATACTTGACTGTGTTTGTTCTGCTATTTCATAAACGTGCACATTTCAGAAAATGATTTAACTTATCTAACACTCAATTTTGCAAAGCTTGCAATCTTAGTTTGTATATGACCATGTGACTTCTCTGCTTGTAATGCTTAAATAGGCCCCCACTGACCACAGAATAAAGTCCAGACCCGGTGGCATAACACACAGGGCTCTTATAGTATAGCTGTCATCCTTCCAACCCACATTCATATTTCAGCCAAGCTCAGTCACTACCTGTGGTTCACTATACAAATTTAAATAAGTTCCTACCCCAGTGACGGCAAACCTTCTATAGACCAAGTGCCCAAACTGCAACCCCAAACCTACTTATCACAAAGTGCCAACACTGCAATTAAAGAATACTGAGGTTTTAGTTTAGAAAAAAATAATTCATACATTAACATATTTTCTCTTAAAAATATGACAGCACGTGTGCCACATGTTCGCCACCCTCTCCTAGCCCTTCTGCCCTCCTGCTTCCACATCCACAAAATAGATAATTTAATAACCTATACATAGAAGCTCCTCAACTTATGATGGGTTTATGTGCTTACAAACACACTGTGACTTGAAACTATGCTAAGCTGAAAATGCATTTAACATACCTTATCTTCTAAACATCATAACTTGGTGCACTATACACCGTAGAGTATTAGCTGCTTACTCTTACAGGTGCACAGCTGAGTAGGAGTGCGACTCTGTTCCTGCCCAGCATTTTGAGACAGTATGATACCACCACTCACTTACCCAGGGAAACAATCAAAATTCAAAAGTATGTTTTCTCTGGAATGCATATTGATGATACTCAATCATAAATTTTAGAAGTATAAATTGAACCATGGTAAGCCAGAAACTGTCTAAATTCTATTTAGTATTGTATTTAAAATTATGTGTGGTTCATATAAATTCTCAAGAAATGTTAGCAATTATTGTTTTTATTATTTTTGCTACTTTTTCATGTTTGTGGGAGGCCTTGACCAAACATTGCTGCTAGGTGTACCCAAGAGGATAACATCTAGTTCCTACAATTAGGAAGAGATAATGCGTAACTCTGCAAGAATTCCAGAAGAAACATGGAAACTTGCCCAGGGACACAGCCGAATGGGCAGCGACATTATCAGCTTCCATGGAAGGGTGACTTGTTTCCAGGAAGCGGCACAAACCTCGTGGGATTGAGAACATCCGAGCTTGGGAGCCCGTTTGCTCAGGGCTCTTTTGTAGAAGTCTCATGTGTCAAGGGCACTGGCTACGCTGCCAACCAACGAGGGTCAGCAGGGAGCCCTCGAGAATCAGTGCTTACTCAGCTGTCCAAGTTCAGTCACATTCTTGTGATGCCCAATAAAGCCTGTAAGCAGTACCAGTTACCGTCCTTGTGCTGTATTTCCATCCACAAGCCCAGCCTGACCCCTTGGAAATACCTCCCTGATCCTTTCCAGCTCTTTCTGCCTTCAGGCTTGTCCCCATTTGACCTACTCTTTTCATTAAAATCCCTGCCACTCTTTATTTTTCCAGAAACTGGACTAAATATTTAACTTAGGTGAAATTTACTGATAGTGAAGCTGGATAAAGATATGCAGTGATAAATAAGATGCCTTCCTGCTGTTCATTTTTAAGCCTATTTAGAAAATGCACTTACGCAGTTCTTTGTCCCTGGACATTCTATTTCCCTCCTAAAGGTTTCACCCAGAATGTCCTTTCTGTGAAACAGTTCTCCCAGCCTCCTACCCCCCACCTGAGATCAACTCTTGCTTTTTATAACATGAATTACAAGGACTCTTTCATCTAAGTAACCTATGGATTTTCCAGCTGTGGGAATAACTTCTCCTCGCTCTTCGATTTGCTGACACAGGACAGTATGAGCATATCTGAAAGGAATATGCGTTTTTCTCTTCTATTAAAAAACATTAGGGAAAATGGCATCTCCTTTGTTAGGCATTGCATTGCATATTGTTACTTGAAAACAGCAACTTTTATTTTGGCAGACAAATAAAATGCCAGACCTTTTGTAGGATGAACAATAATCTCACCACTGAATAAATGGGTGAGTATATCAACTATGGAATGGTACTTTTCTGTTGTCTTAATGTACGTGACAAAACAAACATTAAAAATTATAATGTCTTGGGGCTGGGGATTTAGCTCAGTGATTAGAGTGCTTGCCTTGCAAGCACAAGGGCCTGAGTTCGATCCCGGCACCACAAAAAAAAAAAAAATTATAATGTCTCGACTCGCATATAACATACCTACATTTCTTACACTGTAATTGTATCTTAATCTAAACATTTTTCTCCTCTGTAATAAAGTGTTCTGTCAAGTTCACAGCTGGCTGAAGGGGAGTTTGCAAAACTTGGCGTACATGCAGATTTATCGTGAGCTAACATGTCAATATTCATATACCTCCACTTCATTAAATCCACTTTCCTAGTGACTTGAACTGTGTAAAACGCATTTTTTTCCAAAGTCCCCAGATTGTGCCAGAGTCAGCAATACAGCACCTGTTAGCCACAATAGACCCGCTCACCTCGCTAAGCTATTGCTCTGCATTCTGACAGGCAAGGTTTATGACATGCACACTGAAGGTGAAGAGGATGGATGCATAAACAGTGGAACACAGCCCAGTACTCACCTCCGCCAGACCGCGCGTGTGAGGCTCTGGGGATACAGGGTCACACTGCCAACAGCCATGGTGGGAATGTGGGCCCTTAATTGGGTGCACATGCTTCAGCATCACTGTGCTCTGATTAGCACCGTGTGGGCTGATCAGCGCCAGGATGGAGCACGGCACTTCCAGGGAAGAGCATATGGGAAGTGCAGATGTTCAAAGGGTGGCCCCACCCCATGCGCAACTAGCAGTCCTCCTTGAAGAGTTATCAGATCCTCTCTTGAGCAAGTACACTCAGGAAAGTTCCAAGTAAAAGTGCTCTTAGAAAGAGTCTAATAAATTCTTTTTCAGGAACTCCCTACTTGGTCTTCCTATCAGGTACCATGACTTTAAAATTATATTTGCTACTGGCACATAAACACAATCTCCGCCTGAAAGAGAAGATATCAGTGATATTGTATACCAGAGATAATCAAATGTTCCCCCAATAATAAGAGAGTTAAAGTAATCCAAATGTTCTCAGGTCATATAATTTATCAATATTCATTGTTTATCACTTATTCATGTATTAATTAAAAGTTTATGAAGTATCTCAGCAGATAAGATATACTGAAGGGATAATAGACCGAGGCAAGTGAAGGCCAAATAGGAACTCTTGTACTTACAGAGGACACAGTGTCTCATGGGGAAAAGCAAACTGGATGCAAGTTAAGTAATTAGTCCCAGTTCTTCCAGGAATTAGCTGTTTTGGGGCCTTGCTTTTCTCACTCAGTGCTACTTGTGTTCAAGTACATAACTACAAATGTCCTTTCCAGCCCTAACACAGTGTGAATTTATAGCTTTTATCTTCCTTGTCATGTAGTTAATTTATTCTTTCACGTACCAATTCAAGAATCTTAGACCCTAATCTGTTCCAGGCACTATTCTATGTTGTGAAGACACCCAAGGTTGTATTCTGATGCAACAAAACATGGATATAAACAATAAAGTATCAAGGAGTCATCAGAGTTACCAAACAAGGTAAAATATAGAAATAAACATAGAACTCTAATTAACTTAGCTAAGACAGTCAAAATATGTGCTACTGTCATGTCTTTGTGGGAATACATCGAAAAAGAACATGTGCACTAACAAGATGATTTGAGATAACAAGATGATTTTAGATAATGATAATGCGTCCCCCAAAGAAAAACAAAACAAAGTAATATTTGTTCTCAAATATTTGGGAAAAAAATATTCGTTCTCTCCTTTTAAAAAGATGAGACTCTATAGGTCACATTGGGTACCAGTTGTCTACAAGGCTGCCCCCTGTATCTCTTTTATACTGCATTCTATGATGAAAATGAAAGCCCAATAAGTAGCACGCCGTGCATGGAGTCAAAAAAGGGGGAAGTTGAGCTGAATGAACCACATTCTTGTATTGAAAGTTTCTGTTTTGTGTGATGTGCATCAGCTTATTCATTGTTCAACACAAGGTGAAGATAATACTTTTTCTTAGAGGAAGAATGCAACATAAAATCTTTAATTTGTTTTCAATTATTCACATACCTGATGATATTTTTACAGGCACCCCAATAGATTTGTTGAAAACATTTAAACACTGAACAGTCAAATGTATCACATAAAATGTTACTCTAGTTAATTTTCCCTTGAAGATCTTCCTACCAGACATTTCCACCTACTTATTCCTGTCCAGATTTTCGATGGTCTAGGATATCCTGTCAATATTTCTTATGTGAAATTATGTTTCTTAAATTTCACATCTTTTTTTAATAAAACCTTGTGTCAAAAGTTAATCATACAGAATGTGTTAAATTTTATTTTTACAATTGCAACTCAAAATTGTCTGAACTATCCTTACTATGGTCACATGTAAGGTGCTTTTCTTATTGTACCTAGAAAACACATAGAAAATTGCATTTGAAAAGGGAATTATAGGTAATTGGAAACACATGTTTTGGGGACAAACTCAGTCGAACTTTTAATTAATGGCTAATTTAAAATATTTCCTTGTGTCACTTTTTAAATGATATCTGTACTGTATTATTTTATCAAAATACTAGTTTCCTGCTATTCTGGAAGTACTATCAGTCATATTAAAATATCTAAAGTTGATACTTTATATTTCCTCTCTAAAGCATTAAAGTGAAGTGTTCATGGAAAAATTCAATATACAATTATTGTTGAATATAAAATCATTGATTAAAATTGCAAAATAAAAAATATTTGTACAGCTTTACTTAAGTGATTACAATTACTGTAAATTAATAAGAATAATGACTTTCTCAAATACATAGTGTGCATAAGTAATAGCCCAAGTTTATATGGCCCATCTTATATCTCCATTGTAGCAGATAAATCGAGGTTGATCCTGCCAAAGGAACTGATAGATCTACTAAAATAAATTTTTTTTAGAGAATAAGTTTTCAAAGAATAAGAGTTCTCAGATTATTTGTACCAATTATTAAGCAATGGTTTCCTTCAGAACTTCCATATAAAACCATGTCCACAGATAGAGAATTGTAAATTGCATTAGAACATGGAGGTAAATCAAATTTAGAAAAGAATCCTCAACTAACGCAATATTTTTTTTTTAATTTTTTTTCCAAGAACTTGTATTGGTACATTGTATACATAATGTTCACATTCATTGTGGTTATTTTGTACCTGTACATGATATATCTTGGTTTTCCCAGCTTTTCCCCACCCCTCCCTTTGGCTCCCCCCTTCCTTATTTACAGCAGGTTTATTTATATTTTCCCATTTTTTCCCTTTCCTCTTTCTTTCCTTTTTCCCTCCTTTCTTTTCCCCCTTCTCCCTTTCTAGTTTTCCTCTCTTTTGAATAGTATCTTCATTTTATATAATATCTATTATACCTCTCTGACCTTTTCTACCCTTATGTTTACGCATATCAGAGAAACAACTCTATGTGTACTCATGAGTGTCTGATTTATTTCGCTTAAGAGTATGTTCTCAAGGTACATCCATTTACCTACAAATGTTTCTAGCTTATCCTTTTTTTATGTCAGAGTAGTACTCCATTGTGTACAAAAGCTACATCTTCTTTAGTCATACATTAGTTGTTGGGCATTTAGGTTGTCTCCAAGACTTAGCTATTACAAATTGTGTTGTTATAAACATGGTTGTGCATGTATCGCTATGGTATGATGATTTCAATTCTTCTGGGAAGATACCCTGTAGAGGAATAGCTGGATAAAATGGAACCGCTAGTTGTAGTTTTTTAAGGAATCTCCATACTGATTTCCACAATGGTTGGACCAATCTACATTCCCACCAACAGTGAAGGAAGGTTCCTTTCTCCCCACAGCCCTTCCAGCATTTGTTATTGGTTGATCTTCTCATAATCGCTATTCTTTCTGGAATGAGACAGAATCATGAAATTTATCTGGAACCAGAAGAGACCAAGGATAGCAAAAGCAATCCTGGGCAACAGAAGCAAGGTAGGGCGCATCACAATCCCCGACCTGAAATTATACTATAAAACTACTGTGATAAAAACAGCATGGTACTAGCAGAAAGACAGACCCGAGGATCAATGGAACAAATCAGAAAACACAGAAACAACTCCAAACACACTCAAATACCTCATCTTTGACAAAGGAGCCAAAAACCCTCATTGGAAGAATGATAGCTCTATAACAAATGGTGCTGGAAAAACTGGCTTGCCACATGCCAAAAACTGAAACTGGATGCATGTCTCTCACCATGTACTAAACTAAAATCTAAAATCAAAGATCTAAACATAAAAACAGAAACGCTAAATCTACTAGAGAATAAAATAGGAAGAACTCTCAAAGACATAGGGGCAGAAAAAAAATTTAGGAACAAAACCCAGACTGCACAGGAAATAATACAAAGAATCAGTGTTTGAGACCACATCCTATTAAAAAGCTTTTGCACAGCAAAAGAAATCACCAATAGAGCAGGGTGAAAACCCACAGACTGGGAAAAAAAATTTGCCAGCTGTCCCTCAGACAAAGGTCTAACATCTAGAATACACAAAGAACTCAAAAACATCAAACCTCCCAAATTCAAAGACCCTATCCAAAAATGGGCATCTGAAATGAATTAACATTTCTCAGATGAAGAAATAAAAATAGGAAATAAATACATGAAAAAGTGTTCAACATCACTAGTCATTTGAGAGATGTAAATCAAAACAACATAATGCAATATTTTCAAGTTGTGAAAATGCAAGAAATCATTTCAATCTAAAGACAGAAACTAAGTTTCAAATATTTGAAGTATAATTGTCCTATATTAAGGAGAGTTTTAATATTTATTTATTTATTTTCATTGATTCTTGGAACAGACAGAATCATTAAGAAAAGAGTGAGATTAGAAAAATATCCAGTAAACCAGTGAACATATTATGGGTAGTTAAGATGACGTCCCTCCAGTCACATAGTACAGAACCTGTTTAGTGTCCTCTGCGCTTTCAGAGGTTTCTTATTCTTTGGTTGCTGGATGTTTTTTTCCTGACCGCAGGCCAACTGAAGTAGGAGGGTAGAACAGCAGGCATTGGCTCTAAGAGCCCCCAACAGGAGTTCTTGTAAAGGTTTGCCAACAATTTGAGCTTCTGTCTGCACTTTGTCAGGCCCATTCTCAGAATCACATCTGTAGCCAGCAATCTTGAGCAAGAAAGTAATGTCTCCTTTTGGGACAAAAAGTCAGCTTGTTTCCTCCACTTCATGAGTCCCATAATGTAGAGATTCTGAGGTTTCATATTTCTCTGAAGAGAGCTGCACTATTTCTGCTGTTGACTTTGCAGATAGTTCACACAGCTAGATTCATACTGAAAAAAGTCTATCTCCTGAGCAACAGCAGGAGTTTAAAATCTCAGTAGCTTTTTCTTTATGTAGATTGTTTTGATTCTCCATCATACACGTGAAGTTCAAAGATCAGCTAGAGACAGAGGTAGAGTTTCTTTACAGAATATATGGTTCCTCCTCATTTTCTTTCTGGGATTTATCCATCCATTTCTAGTGACTAGGACTGACTCAAACTTTGTTTTCTATTTTTTTAAACTACCAAAAGAGAGATTCTTTACCCAAGTGTTAGAGATATTTTACCACAAGTTGCTCAAACCAAAAGGCTTGACCATGGAAACTTTGGTCAATTACATCCCTGTCCTCCAAGCATCCAGTATTGGCCTTTATTCATTAGCACATGTTTGCAGTACATGCAGGTTACAATCATCTTGGGGAATGGTACATGTATATACTGCAGCTTGTTTCTTTTCTTTTGTTGTTGTTGTTGTTTTTTAATCCCATTCCCTTTCCCTCCCTCCTCTTGTTTCCCTATCCCAATTTTCATTCTTGTTGATATTATTAATCTTGTCTCAGGTTATGCCACATAGTGTTTACATTCATTAAGGTTATTAAGTTTCTGTGCATTGTATGTCTTTATTTTACTTATTTTCCCTTCCCCTCCTCCTCACCCTTCACCCTTGTTCCCTTGGACTACTTCCTTATTGCAAGAGATCCATTCCCCTGCCCCCTTCTACCCATCCTTTATTAGTCTCTTTGCCTGTACTTTGCCTCACTCAAATGAGAGATACCAGACAGTATTTAAGATCATGTGTTTGGTTTATTTCACTCAACATTGTATTTTCCAGTGCATCCATTTTCCTACAAATGTCTCAAATTTGTCATTCTTTATACCCAAGTAGTATGCCATTATATACAAATACCACATTTTCTTTATCCAGTCGTCTGTTGATGGGTATACAGGCTATTTCCAGGATTTATCTATTACAAATTGTGCTGCTGTAAACATTGGCCTGCATGTATCGCTGTAGTATGATGTCTTAAGCTCTTTGGGCAAGGCACCTAGGAGAGAAATAGCTGGGTCACACAGAATTTCTGATTTCAGTTCTTTGAGAAACCTCCATACTAATTTCCATAATAGTTGTACTAGTTTACATTCCCACCAACAATGCAGGAGGGTTCCTTTTCACCACAGCCTCACCAGCACTTGTTATGGTTTGATTTCTTAATGACTGTCATTCTTTCCAAAATTAGATGGACTCTCAGCATTGCTTGAATCAGCATTTCTCTAATGGCCAGAGATGTTGCATTTTTTTTCACAAATTTGTCGACCATTTGTATTTCTTCCTCTGTGAAGCATCTGTTGATTTATCTTGCTCATTTCTTGACTGAGTCTTTAATTTTAGGTGGTTTAATTGTTTTTGTTGTTGTGGTTCTTTATACCATCTAGATAGTAGTCCTCTGTCTAAGGAGTAGCTGGCAAAAATGTTTCCCACTCTGCAGGTGGTTTCTTCACTGAGCCTTTTGTATGGTTCTCTGGTGCTTTAGGTCATTGTTTCAGACACTGTCCAGAGTTTACTATCTGTGAAGGAATTAGGCCAACAGCAGATACTCTCTCTGCTAAACCAGAATCAGAAACTCTGCTATTCAGTCTTCATTGAGAAAGTGAAAATTTAAAGAACTTTCTGCCTCAATTTATCCATAAATATCCTGCAAGCTGACCTTCTACATATACTCCACATTCACCATTTCATAAGAACCATTTTCACCCTTTATTTTAAATTGTTAAGATTTTATGTCATTTAACAAAGAGGTTTGCTTATCACAATAAAAAATAGAATGACCATCTTATGCAAACAATATAGAATTTAAATCTGTAAACGAAACCTGAAAATAAAATCTCTTCTTCTATAGAAATAACATCATATTTTTTTTTAAATTGAGATGTAAGATTTATTACCAAACTATTTACTAAATGAAGTGTTCAGATCCAACAGGTTTTTAAGAAAAGAGATCCAGGGGCTGGGGATTTAGCTCAGTGATTAGAGTGCTTGCCTTGTAAGCACAAGGGCCTGAGTTCGATCCCCGGCACCACCAAAAAAAAAAAAAAAAAGAAAAGAAAAGAGATCCATCATTCTTTCCTATTTCAATTTTCTATCCGATACTAGTACAATTTAGGACTTTAAAAAATAGTACAAATACAGATTATTTACACATGTGTTTTACTTCAGGAAAATCAGACCATTTAAATGATAATAAACTTTGTTGAAAAGTAACATTTTGACTTTGAAATACATTGATTTTAATCTGACATATTCATATGCTCTGAAGAGAAATGCATCAGGCAAACCACTTATTTTGAGAATAAATTGAAATATATATATACACATATATAATTTGTTTTACAAAGGAATACTGCATGCTGGAACATCTAGAAAGATTTTAAAATAATGTTTTAAGATGAAGTGGAGTATTGCAAAATATTACTACATATAATGAATCAATCTGGCCAATTTGCTTTAATAAGGATACAAACTGCAGAATGTGTTCAAAGATATGCAGTTTTAGCTTTTTCAAGAGTACTTAATAAATAGACCTTAGCTAACAAAGTACTGCCCAGCAGGAGTCCTCAAGAACATGCTAACTAAGGAGAATATCAATTGTGTTTAAAAAGGCACTTTGTATGTACTTGAGATTGATTTAAAAGCATTTAATCTCTTTCCTAGGTCTCAGTTCAGCTTAGATTTTCCTAGAGAATTCTCCCTTTTGAGAATAAATCAAAAGTAACATTTTCTTGGGCTAATATCAGAGAAGTTAGATTGTGCTGTGTATGATTTCCTACTAATTTAATGAATTTAATTTTCTTTGAAATGTTCTAGGAGAAAATGTCCAGTGAAGTTGCTATAGTGTATTAACAATAAACACTGTGATGTGCCAGGGACGTGCTATAGGAACAAGTTATAGCAGCATTGACTCCCATGAAGGAATCACTGGTATTGTTCCTTTTCTACTGGGATAAGTTTTTGCATAACTTTTTAAAAGATGGTCAACATACTAATTTCTTATGTGGTAAATATATTACATTAGAAAGAAAGCAACAATATTAAAGTTTAACAAAGCAATTGAGAAACTACTGACAAATCATTTGGTAATAATTTAAGTTTTATGACAATGAAAATAGAGCCTAATTTATTCTTTCATGACATCAATGATGTTTTAAAAGTTGCTTTTGTAGTGCACACCTCCTTAATGTACCTCAATTTTTGCCATGGCTGCACTGTCTTCATTATTCAAAATGAGTTTGGATACTGCTTTCCTGAAGATGTAAATTATTTTTTAACACATACTGCTTCGCAGAAGGCTGGTGAACCGGGATGCATGGCTGTTTATTACTGTCATAATTTGAAAGCCATACAAAAAAAGACTTGAGTGAGGTGCTGGGATATTTCTACTTGAAACTGAGTCATTAGAATTTTTAAAATTTACTTACTGCACTTTCTTTCTAAGAGGACATTTAACTTCATCTTTATTTCATTTCATGCCTAAGGCTTTGAGTTGAGTTTTGCCTTAATTCAAGATTAGCTGTTCTCTCTGTATCATGCACACAAAATGTATTTCTTAAGGCTATTTTATCTTCCATTATTCTAATGTTTTACTCTGATCTTCATATTATAGGTCCTCAAGTTTTTACATTTTAGAAAACATCTTTAACTTTCCCTCATCCATTTATTGCCTCTACCTACTTTTTAAATGCCAGTGTTCCCCAGGGTTTCCTAGAAATTCCTATGTTTCTTTATTTTATTCCTATGTGATTTCATCTGTGGCTATGACATCACCACATGCTACATGTCGGAGCTCCAAACTCATATATTTGAAGGCCTACAGGACATAACTATCTATGTTTTCATAAGCACAAAGCCACAAATATCTGAAGTGGAATTCCTCACTACCACCTTAGAACTCTAGCGTTCTATAGTTCTGTGAAAGACATCGTCCTTTTCTGTCACTCAACCAAAAATCATCATTCTCATATTTTCCTTCTCCATCCTTGAACATATATAACCATGTTTTACTGGTCCTTTTGTGCTCATTTTCATCAGTCTGTCCACTAGCCTTCAGGAACAGTTCACACCATCCTCACTTTTCCCGTGTACTGCCTCCCACCCAGAGGAGTCTTGTTCCAAACGTTGCTCACTTGTCTATGCCTAGTACTTGCTTTGACCTTGTATTTTGAGTGCTATTTTCTTCTACCCCTTCCCTTACTCTCATAAACTTTATTCAGACATTTTTGTATTTCTTCCTCATTATCAAGGAAGTCTTTAAACATCCCTTCCCTGTTAAGTCTTTTCTCCTCCTATCCACCCATTCTGAATACATCATGGATTCCCTGATGTCACAAGGTCTACTCCCATAAGCTTACAATGTTAAGTGTTTATTACTGTCATAATTTGAAACCCATCCAGAAAAAGACTTGAGTGAGGTGCTGGGATATTTCTACTTGAAATTGAGGAGCTAATTTTGAACGACTGGAGTTTTGTTTCACACATGTCCTATATTTATCATAACCTGATTATGGTTAGTAACTTTAGTCTAGTATTTGTATTAATAGTCTAGAGTCTACCTTATTTTTCAAACTTTTGTCACTTGTGAGTTATTTTTAGGTTCTCATTTTTCTTCTGTACTGTATTATGACAAGTATTCTAAAAGCCTAATCCAAATGCTTCATCTTTATGTCTATAAATATATTACATTCCACAACTATTCTTCATATTTGGACTTTTATTTTCAGATTTCTCTATCACTTACCATTTTATAGATTTTCATAATCAACTTTTATGATTTTTTCTATTCTATTTTGCACCTTCTGACACGTTCTTTAACCCAAAATAGTCTACCAGTGTATCCAATTACTTCTACTTCTTCCATTTAAAAATAATCTTTATACATGAATATATTACTTTTCTCTTTCTGACTTTCTTTTGAGAATGTGCATCATTGGGCTTTTAGAACGGATTATTTCTATCCCATAACTCTCAAATTCTGCCACCTAGTTTCTCGGAGACTTTTATTCACAGAAAATTTTTGATGCTAAACCCAATATATTATCATGGAGGAGTATTATGCTTAGGAGGCAGGTGGATTTCTCTGTGGAGGAAAAATGTCAATTGAGAAGCAAATGCAATCTCTCATGAAAATAATGCAGATCATCTGAATTCATTGAGGTTTTTATAAGATACAAATAATCAATGTCTGGGGAAATAAAACCTCTTCATAATGCTGATATAGCTATGAGCTATATCTTATATGTGGCCATAACCATAAATTTTAAAATATGTACATAGACTGTGCAAGTCTATAATTTAAAAGTTGAAATGGTTATGTCTGTTTAAAATTCTTAGTTTTATATAATTCATCACTTATTTCCAAATATGTTTCTTTTTTTTTTCCCTAGGTCAATCTTCAGCCAATTTTTATTATTAACACCAATCTTCACTAAAAACAAATGCTACTGTAAATTTAAAACCAGGAAGCAAGAAATTCAATAAGAAAATTATATGAGTTATGAGAAAAAGTAATCGTTCATACCAACCCTATGTTAACAATGAGAAAGGAAGGCGAAGCTATGATAGGTAAATAGTTATCCCAATTTTAAAGAAAGCAGCTTTACAACTGTTAAAGACGATAATATTGCACTGAAATGGAGACTGTGAAAGGAATAATAAAAAAGGATATGATTATATTTCATTGCAAAAATATGTGCTTCTGTTTGGATACACCACACACATATACACACACACACACACACGAGTTCTCATAATTATTACATTTTAAATACACACATTAAAGTTTTTGTATCACAAATTCTATTGTCTTTAACTTCACAGTAATTCTAAAGAGTTATGTGTCTTAGAACTAAAAAAAAACCTCAACAAATTATTCAACCTTTCATGAATCTCATCCTAAGTCCACAGATAAACTTACTAAGCTAAAGAAGTGACTTTACAAGGTCATCTAGTGAGTATTAGAACCAGGTGTCTAGGGAATATGGGATGTTAATCCTATTCCCTAGTGCCCTGGGCAATGCTTATGTAAGTACACATCATTGCTATGCATAGAGTTTGCCAAGTCTTTGAAACTTTTTGTACTTAATACATATCACTTCTTAATGTTCTGAACTTGGTAAAATAATTTCATATTAGTTTCTTTGATATATTCACCCCTACCCACCTCATAATACATCCATTTCTTCTTTCATGCATGAATATTTATTGGCTGCCTATTCTGTGCTATGAACCGTGCAGGATAAAAATGTCAAATGTGAGCCATCGCCAAAGCCCTAACAGTGAAGCAAGAGATGCAGACAATTAAGCAATGTGATCGGGACAGCATTCCCATGCTGCCTATGCTATCATAGGGGAATGAATCAGAAAGACACCTGATTGAAGTGGGGTGAGGAAACCAGTGACCACAACAGGACCTAAATGATGAGCTGGAATGGTCGAACACCATGACAGATATAGAGACCATCATGCAGAAGCCACAGCACATCTTGGTGACTAAAGTAGTAAGAATAGGTAGGTGATAGATTATGAGTGTATTCTGAAAGATGCAACTGGAGTTGTAAAGAGGGATCAAACCATTATGACCTTTGAAATCCTTATAAAAGAAGTTGTATTTAATATCAAAGAAAATAAATTCTAGAGAGTTATCTCAGTCTAATGTCCCAGTATGTGGCGAGTAAAATATTCAACATCATTGTGATATGACTCTTGATTTCTGATTCCCTCTCTGAAGAGATTTATCTAAGTGGTAATTACCTTTGTTAGTAATATTTCAATTTAATATTCATCTGGAGGTCTGTACACACTTTGCCCCACTGGTAAGAATTTAGAATTTACAGTTAAAAAGTTTAATTATTATCATAGCTTATTGAGCACTTCAGGGTAAGAGATTGCCCTAAGTGTTTTATATTTACTATCTAGGTTTAATACCATAAAACCCTATTAATTTTTTCTTTATTTAGAATTTTATTTTAGTGGTACATTTTAGATACACATAATGATAACATTCATCATAGGGAATTTTACCTGTATGTGATATATCCTGCTGCTATTTTCCCATAAAACCTTATTTAACAGTCTATTTTGTCACACATTATAGTGAGAACTTTGATAGTCAGAGAGTTTAAGTAATTCGCCAAAAGTCACATAGCTAGGAAATCAGTCCCATTGCCAATATCCCAGAGCGATATTTTTTCAGTCTTTATTTGTTGATCAAAGTTCATACTATGAGTACCAAAATATACTAGTATAGATTTCACCCTATAATTTATGATAGTCAGAGTTTTGAAAGCATATTGGTGAAAGTTTAGAACTGCTGATAATGCACAAGGTTTTTGTGAATATCACAGAAATGCATGTGATAGTGTTTTCTAAGTGTGCATCCCTCAAGATTTTACAGGGGTGGAATTTGCCCTCATTTATTTCTGATACTCTTTCTAGTTAAGGCAACTCCACAATTTGGAACAGTAACCTCCACATTCTTTTCCACTGTTCTCCTGTTAATTTCACAAATGGACAGGGGTAGTGGCTGAGGATCAAATGCAGCACCTCACACAATCCAGGCAAGTGTTATACACCACTGAGCTTTAAGTTCAACCCTCTACAGTTCTGATCATGGTCCCTAACTCTACTACTTCATTTTGCTCAACTTGGAATTCAAATATTTCCCTAATCCAAATTCACTGTCTTTTCTAATATCTGTCATATATTTTGGTCAACATTCACATGAGAAAATTTAAGACCATCTGCAGACCCATTGCTCACACCTTATTCCAGATTATTTATCCAAATATTAAACAAGCCACATACAGCTTCAATTTTTCGCCTTTTTTATATATAATCTACTTTAAAACCTATGTGCCATTCTTTAGAAGCCAGAGATCTGTATGTGCATATGTATTTCATTTTACATGGTTTTTTGCTAGGCACAGGCATATATTCACATAGATACACACACATACATACATGTGCACACACACACCTATGAAAACAGACTGAAAAATGAAGTAATAAAAAAACTTGTGAACTTAGTGTTAAGACTCTCTCCTTCTCAGAGCTAAGCATGATAGTCAACATCCAATAAAGCTTTTTCCTGTGTGAAATGTGCAACATTTCTTTTCTCTGCTACACTTCTCTTCCTCTGCTTTTCACTCTATACTAACCAGCAGAAGAAAGACACCTTAAATTTTGATGATCCTATTAGCTACTCTCAGCAAGCTTCAAAGTACTTCTCTGATCATCATAATTACAATTATGGGAACACTGCGATACATAAATAATTGCATTCAAAAAATTATAAACACTAGGATTCATTTGCATTTTGGCCTGAAAGCTCAATTTAAAGATTCATCTTCCCTGAAGGCCTCTCTGTGTACAAGGGCAAGAAGAAAATTTATCCATATCTACATTTTAATTTCATTATGCTGTATTGATAATATACAGCTGACACTTTGGATATATACAGCATTTTTTTCAACAGCAAGGCATTTATATGCATAAAATGAAAATTAACATGTAATAGTTGACTAGCACTTGAATTTAAGGTAACAGAATGAGTGCCTCTAACAATGAGTATCTAAGTATTCAGGAAAGAGTGTAAGGAGTACAAAATGCACAGGGTCCGTGGGCTTTCCAGAAAGACTTTGAAATCCTTTAGCTTGCATGTTGAAATTTATTGCAAATGGATTTTTACAGCATAAGGATGTTGCTTAAAGAGCAATTCAAGCCTCAGTGTGATATTTAGATTTAATATTTTATGAGCTTCACAGTTAACTTCATTTAAATCTTTGGAAATTCAAACATGATGTAGTCTTGTAGCTCAATGAGTGTATTAGCCTTCTTATTATTTATAGTTTTAAAGACCAATCCAGTAGCAGAGCAAAAAGCATAGGGTTTGCTATCAAACCAATAAGATTTCCATCTTAGACTTGCCATTTAAGTTCTCAGATGAGTTACTAAAGTGCACAATAAATGGAGAAATAATGCATCTCTGTAGGGGTGAGACGATGTGAGCATAACATGTATGTACTCAGTAAATGTTAGATAATTTACCAACCCAGGAAAAACCTAAGAAGAAACCTTACTTCCACGAGTGCTACTTCACATTGTAAAGGAATATTGCAAATAGGGAGGGGTGGGTGAATGGAAGGGAGGGGAGGGGAAGGGGGGAAGAAGGGGGAAAACCAAGATGTATCATGTACAGGTACAAAATAACCATGTTGATTATGATCATTATGTATGCAATGTACCAATACATGTTCTTGGTAAAAAATAATAAAAAATTTAAAAAAAAAAGAAAAAAAAAAGAAATTTTGTTTGGTCATGTAATAATTTATTTAAAATACTTCATTTAATGTATAATATTAAGTAATGTGGCTTTAATTTTATAATTTTTTTTAATTTTATAATTTTACTAAGCAACTTGATAAATCAGACTATCATATAACAGGAAATAAGCATATTCTTTCTATTAGGTTTCTCTGAAAGGTTTTTGTTTGTTTGATCTGAAAATTAACAATTATCACATAATTCCTCCAAATAGTATCTAAGTTTCATTGAGAAATACTTCACGCTACATAAGGTATCGTGAAAATTGCATTACTAGGTTTTGAAATATTTAAAGTCTCACAACTTTCTGGTTACCCATCATGTGACCTTAGGCAAGTGGTTAAAGATTTTTGTATAATTACATCAAAACACTTGCCATGCGTACTTCTCAGAAGGATGCTAATAAAGATCAAATAAAAGAAGCACACTTTAAAACAGTCTAAAGGGCCCTGCAACTCTTCTCATGTTACCCACTCGTGACACTTCTTTGAAAATGAAAATTTAGCATTCTAAGGATTTCTCATATATATATGACTTGCAAACTGTAATAGCATAAATTGTGTCTGGGTCCCAACCTAAAACTTAAAACAAAGACCAGCTCTAGGCTTTTATAGGCCATGAGTAGCATAATTAGATGAGTACTTAGTGCGATCTCAGGGACTTTTCACATAAAAGGAGCTTGCTGCTTATGAAGAAGGAAGAGTGAATGAAATACAGCTGAGTTCACCGAAGACCTCTTCTGAGGCTTCCTGCAGTACACACTGGGGGACTGTAGCAATCAGAGTAAGAAAATTTGTTTTTATTAACGTGCTCAGGATAACCTTCAAGGCTTGCGGCCAATTTGAGCCATATTCACTGATCTCTACTCCCCTGTCACAACCGCTAGGATTTAGAATCAGCTTCTTTTGCCTAAAGGTAGCAACTACTGAGATTCTATTCTCCTTCTCCAAGCAACTGTTCTAGCTTCGGGTGGGACACTCTCAATATGCCTTGACTTTATCTTCTAGGCAGCTTCTCAATGCTACACATGTCTCATGGCCCCATCAGAGGAAGGGGATTCAGAATAAATCTAGAGGGTGGCCATCTAGGAAACGGGCTTTCACACATGGATCTAATCCAGGCGAAATTCACACATCATGAAGGTGGAGCTAAACCTCAAAAAAAATGAAATTTATAGTTGAAATCGTTTCTATATCTAGGTGTGGTTTAAGATGTAACAAAAACAGCAACGTCAAAACAGAAGCTACACTGCCACTGCCCTCATCAGATTTCTTTAGAATTTCAAATTCTTTTTGTCAATCTCATTTCTGTGGCAAATGTATTTTCTCTACAAATACAGCATATTGAAAAGCTTTTATACTAATTTATGAATAAAGCGCATCCACCCACTCTAACCTGCTCCATAACCTAGTGTCATGTATTAACTTCTTTGCTTTTTTTAGCTAAGATGTACGGAAATTGGATATAGGAGATTAAATTTGAAATAGAAGTCAGAAAATTGAGACAAAGTTGTAAACAGATCAAGATTGGCTAACAGGTCACAGTAAGGAGCTCTGAAGAAAGAAAATACAGCAAAGAACAAAAAGTCTTTACAATGAAAGTCATACACTTAATTTTATTTATAACTTAATTGCATAAAAGTCACCATCTTTTAGTCTGAATCTACGTAAGTTTTGTCCCCAAGGGCAAAACTCATTTCTGAAGAGCCACACATGATTCTTAGAATTTTCTAAGTTGCAGAAAACTTCACACATACACTTGGAAATGCAAAGGCTTATAAAAATAATATTGTGTGTTTATATAAAATGATTATTACTGTAAAATACATAGTGCCATTACACCTCTTCAAAATACTCCTCTTTGCTGCGAACACATTTGTAGCACAGCTCTTGCTACTTTCTGAAGCAGCACTGGAGAGTTTGTTTGCTGAGAGTCTTTAAGGCAAGATCAAAACTACTTCCAATGCTGCTGCTCGACTCTGTCGAATGGAAAGGCAGCTTGTAAAAACATTAGCGGGGTCCTTAACTACTTTATTGCCTGGATCTGGCACTACGTGACTTCTGGGTCTTCCCAAGTCAAAATGACCATGAAAAATAAACATTCTGAAAACATTTTGAAATAAACATTTTTAATTGATTCAGGACTTTGAGGCAGCCATGATAGAGCAATTAAAGACTCATAAAAAAACACTTCCAGAATTGCTTCAGGAGATGGCAAGAATGATGGGATCAATGTGTTTGACTTGAGGGGGGAACATTTTGAGTGCAATTAATGGCAGTATGTCTTTTCCTATAATGTTTTAAAACTTTCATCATTCTCCATATTTTTTTTTTTCAAACACATCTACACTTCCCACAGAGATGTGGCTTCTCTAATGTTGCTGGCAGTAACTTCCTGAACCATTAGAGTTAAGTGTGTTGGGTTAAGAGCTGCTGAACAGAAGCTCGTTTTGAAGGCAGCAACATATTTGGGTCCCTATAAATTTAGCACGGTCCATCCCAGCGTGCACTTCGTGTGGAGCTCACGCTTGCCATGTGCAAGGCCAGTCTTGCGAGCCAACAGGAGAGCAAAGGAAAAAGACAGCAATTACGTTACATCATGGTGGGATCGTGCTTGTGTGTTTTTCATTCAGAAAAGCAGCATTGGGGCTGGGGATTTAGCTCAGTGGTTAAAGTGCTTGCCTAGCAAGCACAAGGCCCAGAGTTCAATCCCCGGCACCAAAAAAAAAAAAAAAAAAAAAAAAAAGAAAAGCAGTATTTTTCACTATTTTAATAATCAAACTAATTTTACAGCTGCTGATAAACTGTGAAAATACTGCTTGGTTGTAATTTCATTTTCTAATGCTATCATCCTAATTTTATTTTCTGACTTAATATGACAAAAGGCTAAGAAGAGGAGGAAGAAGAAAAAGAAAATTAGAATATATACCTTGAGTAATTATTTACAGTGAATTAGTACATAAGATCAGCAAAAGGACAAGCTGCGATGGTTAATTTTATGTGTCATCTGGTCTAATTTCGGTTGCTTTTGCTCACTTGCTTTCTTAAACAGCAGTAGATGTTACTGCGAAGTTATATTTTTAAATGTGATTAACATTTACATCAGTAGACATCCAGGAAAAATGAGTGAAGTTTGCTGAAGAGGAAAAATTTGACATCAAGACCGCAATATAGAACCTGAGTTTCCAGCCTGCTGGCTTGCTTTTGCCTCTTCATTAATTTTGGATCTCTCTCTATATACCTATAGTATATAAAATCGGGCATGGTGGTGCATGGCTATAATCCCAGGACCCAGGAGGCTGAGGCAGGGGAATTGCCATGAATTCAAAGCCAGCCTGCGCTACACTGTGAGGGCAATGTGAACTATTATGAGACCCGTCTCAAACAAAAAAGGAAGAAACAAGATATAGCAGGTACAAATTCCCTAGGATGAATGTGTTCATTATGTATATCTAAAATGCATCATTAAAATTAAAAATTTTTTAAAAATACATATTGTTACATATGACATTAGTCACTTGCTCACTTGCCTGATGTGCTCCCTCCTCTTCTGCCATGAAACTTCCACAGCCATATAGAATTGTTTCTTTCTCCAAACTCATGGTAACATTCTGACCTCTGAATCTTTTTCATCTACCTACAATGCCTTTTCTTCTGACCCTTTCCCTCTCCCCTCCCAGGGATACACGTTTTCGTGTTTGCTAACTATGCTAAGACATCCCCTTTGCAATAGCACAGGCCTGGCACACTGACTCTATGCTCAGCGCCACATCTGAGTCTGTGTATCTAACTATCCAGCACTTATTGCTGCATCTCAGACTCCTCAGGTGGACTGTGAATCACTGAGAAAGCATTCTCAGCATAGATTCCCAAATTTGTCACTAAGCATGTCCCAAACCAAATCACATTAAACAGTCGATAGCTTTACTATTTTGGTCCAGCTACACTGAAAACGAATTTTATAATATCTTGTGTAAATTAGCATCTTTTTTTAGGTAGCTCCTACTTTCAGAGTTCAAACTGTACATAGGTACCACTGTTATTCCGGGCAAGGTGCTGTCTTTATATGTATATTCGGCCAATGTAGATTTTCATTCCCACTTAGGGACACAGGTGCTTCTAGACTGAGAAATCCACTGCCCAGATTTAAAGTGATTCTAAATAACTTAGACACAGCACATATTTAAGTTCTAAAATGGTGTTCATTTTTCAAATGCCCTGACATTTTATAGGGTCATTTCTTTTAAAAGCAGACTGAACTTTATGAAGGAAATTAATATGATGATAACTTATAAAGTATCTTTTTTTAAAAAAATAATGTGATAATAGAACGAAAGGAGGCATTGAAAGGGCCGCACTGAATCCTCAGATTTCAGGAACTGAGCAAACTGAAGCCCAGAGATTTTGAGTGATGCAACCACAGACACAAAGCTGGATAGTGGCTGAGTCTCCACTAGTACTACACCCTGCAAAGTGCAATCTGTTATTTCTCCATGACACCCATCAGATACTCCTCCATCATTCCGAGCACTAACATGAACAACTTATATTTAAAAGAATAATCACATAAAATGTTGTAGAGAAGTGTTTCTAATTTTTTCATAAGTTAATAATGTCAGATGTTTTCTGCTATGAAGTATAATTCGTTGAAATAATTTTGTGCTTATCTATTAGTGTTTAAAGAAGACTAAACATCAATGAATCATTGGCAGAAAGGTAAATCATTTGACATTTTCAAAACATAGGTGAAAAAAGTCGACATTTTACAGACTTGCCAAATAGTAGTGTTTTTATGGAACTAGTATCACACATAGATGAAATATGAAGATATGAGAATTTGCACTGTGATAGTTTGGCTTTGAGTAGATATTTAAAATATGAAGCCAGCACATAAAATGACTGTCTTTTTCCTCTCCCAAATCTAGAAAGATGAAAACAACTTTAAACACGTGGAAAACTATTTGGCCATTTTGTGTTTTTGTCCATTCAGGACTTTTGAGAAACTGTTATTATAACAAGGAGAAACGTGTTAGAGGAGATAATGATGATGAATGTGGACACTGGGGCAATTGAAAAGAGTCAGAGAGGACAAAATGGAGTTAGGGAAAGAAAGAATAGGGGGAGAAGAATGTGACTGCAGGGAAAGAGTCAGAAGTTAGTAAGTAGGGCAACAAGAATCAATGAGAGTAAGGAAATGCATCTCTTCAAAGGACAACCCCAACCCAAATGGAAGGAAGCGTCGGACCAAACTGTGTCTTAAAGCTTTCTGTGCTCCTGGAAACACTTAAGTATACCCGATGAGTCCACATAAACATCTTTTCTTCTTCCTCCCCACCTGCCCTCCTCTGTACGTCCCCAGCCATCATACCTCCCTCCATCCCCAGCATCCGCTTTTCACCATTTTCTTTTTCTGTCTCACAGAAAACAAAATATGGAACGCTTTCTTACCCTGCCAGCTCTCAGTAAGAAACGTCATCCTGGCAAACACTTTCCTAGAATATGCTTTATCTCGATTGATTGGGAGTTTAAATGCTATGAGATTTGACAGTTCGTGCATTCTCACATAATTATAGCATGTCTTGAAGTAGAGTTTTAAGTTAAGAAGTGGAATGAAAAGTGATTTTAACAACTTGAAACATTAAGTTGCTTGTTTGGAATGTTCCATATGGAGACATCATTCTGTGATGAAATGGATTTTTCCCCTTAAATAATATGAAAAGTTAGAAGTTCATCCAGAGTATTTTAAGGATACATTTGACCTAATTCTACTGCATTAACAAGCATTACGATGGCTTCTGTGTTAAATACATTTACAAAACCATTTCAAAATATGAATCTGATAAGAAATAAATTAGAGAAAATGAGCTATTAACATGAAATAAACCCAAACAGTAGAATTTAAATAATTGCACATATTTACAATAGTTATGGCAGTAATTTGGAGTGTTGTGGTTGGCAGAATTTCAACTATAAAATAATAAAATAAAGAGTCTATTGAAAGAATTACGTTATCATAATCATTATGGAATATTTATCTTACTAGCATATTAAAAAGTCATCACATGTCCTAACATATGACAATCAAAGAAAGTTAATTCTTCTATATAAGGAAGAAGAGTGGAATTTTTCTCTCTCTCATTTTCCAGCAACATTATAACATCATCTTCCTTCTGTGCTGAACTTCAGAAATCATCTTAAATATCACTTTTGTCTTTGGCATGTATTCCACAGACTAGCCATGAATTTTATCTTACCTTCTTTGCTAAGAAAAGTTCGTAATCGGTATCTTCTT
Organism: Hystrix cristata; assembly: GCA_004026905.1. NCBI lineage: Eukaryota > Metazoa > Chordata > Mammalia > Rodentia > Hystricidae > Hystrix > Hystrix cristata. The sequence continues at coordinate 128,975 of PVJO010001262.1, read as the reverse complement.
CCTCAAGCTGTGTATAGAACTTTAGGTTAACGCAGTTACCACCTACCCTGAAAATCTACTTAGGGTACCTCATAGACCCATGCAACTCAAGCTGTACAATGTAGATCTACCATTTTACTCTTCAAAAACTTTATCCCTACAATATTCTCTGTTTCAGAGGATGGTTCTCCCATGAGAAAGCTAAGAGCTACACTTCCTCTGTATTCTATACTACATCCAATTAATAACAAATTCTTTTAGTTTCAGACCCAATTATATAAATCCACTCTCTGTCTTGGGTCAAGACTCCATCTTCACCCCTGTGAAAAATGGGTAGCTTTCTCATTGGTTTCCCATTTGTATACATGGCTCTTTCAAATCTGACCTCCACAAAGCCTTCAGAACAAACTGATAATTCTCATTTTGGGCATATATTGAATTTTGCATTTTAATCCCACTGATAAGTACTTTTGTTTAATAACGTGTTCACTCCGTTTACCTCAATCTCCATTTATTAGTGTCTCATATGTATGTTGTTGGGTTTTAGTTCTATCATCACAGGTTATATGTTCTCTGATATTTATTATATATGAAAATATACTAAATATTTATGAAAATAAATATATGAAATATATGAAAATATTCAAACAACATATATTTCCTTTCTCACATCACATAACTATGTGGATTAGGCTATTTTCTTAATGTTTATCTTTATGCTATTTAAGTACTAATACATACATTGATACAATGTGATATATATAATGCAATATATGAATACATTGCATTATCCAATTTATATGTTTTAAACTGCATCTTTAAAACTTGGCATATAAATCCACACCTTTGAACTCTCCCACATTTTTCACTTTCCCCCCCTCAGAAGACCAGCCTTCAAAGACATGTAGTTTGTAAACTGTCAAGATTTGACTTTCACACTTTTTTGTAACCATAATTTTCAACTTATTTTAGTCTTCTATCCTGCATTTAATTAGATTCAATATTCACTGCCTTTACTGAGTTTATTACTGACTAGAATTTATCATCATGATTTCATCAAAGACCAGGGAAACTATATTCACTGATTTCTTACATCTTCCAAAATGTTTATCTATACTTTTGTACTTGATAAACATTAAGTTTATTTTGGTCTAAAGGTATGAGCTTATATTTTTTTCTTCAAGGACTTTGTAAGCATTTCCTTTGTTTTTAAGGTAGTGATTAGTACGGTGGATAGCTATAAGACACATTATTTTGAGGGACTTAAAGATTATAGATTACATATATTTTACCTGTCTTGTCAGGAAAATGTACTTTACTTTAAAATTTAATACTTTTACTAGGCTATGTCTCTATTGTAATTAGTGTCTGTTAAGCCTTCTCTTCAATGAGAAATCTTCCATTTGCTTTTTAAAGGTTTTCTGATCCATTACATTAGTTCTTTTATGTAGAGAGTCAAATATATTATAGGTTCACTACCATTTTCCCATTTGTCTGTAACTATTTGTTTCTTCCCATTTCTTCTAGAGTCTGTCTTCTAGTAATTTTTTTTTAATCCACCATTTGTTTCTCATCTTTTTCTACATATTATCTTCTTGTGGCATCTCTGTAAAGATTCCTTTTCAATCACTTTTCATACATGATTCCAGGACCAGATATTTATGGCGGACACCAGAGGGTGGCTCCTGGCTGGAAAGATTTTTGCTCAAATTCTTTAAGATACACAATTTCCTGGATGGATGGGTTTTTCAGGTTCTGTTCTTCTAGCTAATTATCTAAGAAGCTTCAAACTGTTCATAATGCCTCACTGAAAGTCTCCTAGTAGACCTCATTTTATCTACATTTATTCAGTGTCAAAAAGAGGCCAGGAAAGTCCCCATCACAGCCCAGAACATCTTCCCTTCCTTCTCTTAAGAGTGGCTCTTGGCACATGTTATGGACTGAATTGCGCCCTGCTCCCAATCGTATGCTGCAATTCTAACTACTAGTACTTCAGAGTGTGACTACTTTTGAGTTAGAAACTTTAAAAAGGTGACCAAATGTCAAAGGAATTCATTAGGATGCCTTAATCCAAAATGACTGCCACTTTCGTAACAACAGAGGAGTTACCACTTACCAGTCCAGGTATTTTAAATACAGGATGACCAAAAGTTGCATATTTTTTCATTATTTTTATAAGATAACAAGAAATATAAAAATGACAATTTTATCAAATTTATTCAATAATTTTTCTATGTGGTATATTTTAAACTATTCAATACACAATGCAACGTTACAATCTGGTCAGTGGTATCTAATCTCTTTCTGAATTCTTTTTGCATTATTATCTTTCTTTGAACAACACACACTTTACCCTGTCCTGTTGGCCTTTCTTCTTTTCTGTAGGTGGTATAATTTCTATAAAATGTCTACCTACTAAACCAAATGGTCAAGATGCCAATGATGGAAATCCTGGTTGACGTTTCACTCTCCCATATTTTTCAGCAATTTTGTCTATCAGATCCCTTTATTTTGAGTAAATTCCAAAGGAGTTCCATATCGTTTCATACAGAAGGTGCACAAATACTTTATAATAATATTTTTCCTCACTTTCTGATTACTGGATAGCTTGTTAGATGTTGGTCAACTCTATCAACACCACCCATAGAATTATTATAATCATTGACCACTATTGGAACTGTTTTAGTTTCACTTCTGCTTTCAAGTTCTAGACTTTCTTTATTGTGAATACTTGACAATAAGGAGACATCTTTTTGGTCTTTCTATTGCATAACACAGACTTTTCCTCTCTGATATGGTAACATTTCTCCCTTTTCCAGTTTTTTATTTTGCAGATCTTTTGGCATTTCCTTTCTGTTCAGTCTCAGTGTCCCAAACATGTCCATCTCTTGTTGTAACGAACTCTGGAGAAGGACACCACTGAGTTCTGGAGAAGTATAAAAATTATATCTAATGTACTTCTAATAAGAGTTTTTATAGATGGTGGCACAAAATTATAGGTTATTTTTTGCAAATAAAATACATGAATTAGTAAAACAAAATAACCAGAACTTATTAGATTTCACTAGAAACAAATATCAAAGACAAATACAACATTCTAAACAAAAATGCATGTGAAACATAGTCAATATAAAAGAAAATAAACAGACATCCGAGTGTATCTCATGTAAACAAAAATCAACAGATTGAAATGATACCTGTCCAAGTGATGCGTGTGATAGTAAGTAAACAAATGTGCTGTCCGAGAGACATTTGGGGAAAACTGTTAAGTGGTTAAGACACAGATGTGAACTTAGGGAAGGGCACGCAAAGATACAGGGAGAAGACAGCCATGGACAAGGCAAGAAATAAGGCCCCAGAAGAATTAACTCTGCCAAAACTTTATCTTGAACTTCCAGTTCCAGAATCATGAGAAAATAATAGCTTAGTTTGACTTCCTTCAACTACTCTCCTATCACACTATTGAATCCCTATAAGGTATTCAGCAATCAAGCCCTGGCCAATATATGTACAGATATATACATATCTCTGTGCCCACATATATGTATCCATAGACAGAGAGACAGAGGGTGAAAAGAGATACTTTTTGAAATGCTAAGTAATTACAAAAACTACTAAATCCATGAGAAAATCAGAAAGAGTGAGATCTATTTTCATCCTTGTGTTCTGGGACACAGGGCAGAGAATATGCAAATGTTCAGGGCAGAGTCACCGCAGGGTAAGCTGGAAGTAGAAATTATGTTTCAATACATATTTGTCTAAAATTTACATCTATTATTCCCGAGATGGCCTTTGTTTCTTTGAGGTTGTTTCCCTTCCCACCTTCCTATCAAGTCAATATGACCTAAAGAACCATTAATGGGGCTGTAATTGAATAAAGCCACAATTCTTTCATTATTGCTCAGTTGATTTTCTGTCATTTCTGAAAATGACCTTACTTTGAAAGGCTGACTTTGAAGATCATTTATGTACAAAAGGTTTATTCAGACAGTACTTAATGTTTCAGCAGTTTTTTTTCTAAACTGCAGATCAAAGCACTGCATTTCACAATCCGAATTCACTTTATTCATTTGATTTACTTTTATGGAAAAATTCGAGAACAAGAAACTCTGTGTCCATAGCTTATGAACTAATATCATTCCAGATAAAACATCTGCCATAAAAGTAAATAGGTTTATCTTAAACAAAATAATACTACATAGATTAGTAGATGCTCAGAGAAATACAGAACTGTATCATTAAAGCAAAAAAATACAGATTATAAGGATCACTATCAATTGACCACTTTCCCTGGTGAATCACAAATATATTAATTTCCCTTATCATCAAAGATAAATCAAATGATAAACATTGTAATCTCTGGAGAATCAGTTAACATAAACAATCTTCTGTCTTTAGAAATGAGTATCATTAATCCAACCTAAATTTTCCTCATTAAAATATTCTAAGTAGTTATCACCTTATTAAAAACTTACTTTCTTCCTCTTTTCCTAAAATGGCCTCTAAAAATACAGGATTCTGCTTAATAAATGGCTTTGCTATCTCAGTAATGTTATCATTTTTTTTATTTTATTTTATTTTAATTTTTTTATTATTTTTACCAAGAACATGTATTGGTACATTGTATACATAATGTTCATAATCAACATGGTTATTTTGTACCTGTACATGATACATCTTGGTTTTCCCCCCTCTTCCCCCCTTCCCCTCCCCTCCCTTCCATTCACTAGCTACACTTGTTGCAAATAGGGAGGGATGTTATCTTTTTTTTGTCATTATTATAGATGAGAATTGAATTTTTTTTAATTAGATTCTTTTTTATGTTCCATGTCCTTGACTCTTAAGATTGTGATATTCTAGTCCATTACATTCAGTGACCATCTTGCAAATGATATCAGTGAACTAATCATACAATATTGACACGATCAGGAGAACACAACAGAAAATATCTACCGTATCTTTTAAAAAGTTTAGAAAGTAATTGCCTAGCATTGTGGTAAATATCCAAAAGAGTAACTCTGTTTTCCACAAGAATATGGGACTTTGGTTAGCACATAGTATTAATATTTCTAGCTCAATAATATCCCTATTATTGTCCTATGTATTTCATGGGTATCACAGATATCTTGTTTTCATTAGTCTATGATGCTGTTAAGGACAGTTTAAAAGTCCAGCCAATATTAAGATATTAATCATTATATGTCTGCTATGAAATAGAGAACATCCCAAACATTATCGATTACATGTCATTGCTTTTCAGATAAACAAAGTAAATTATGGTGATGTTAAATAAGTTATTCAAAGCTGGTAATATTAGAAGACTTCCCCTAAAATTCATGGTCCTGGAATCTGATGTATTATTAAATTTCTGATTACTGATTGCTAATATGATATGAATTTCACTTAGACACACTGACTTGAAGATAGACTTTTTCTTGTACAATGACATCAAATGTGTCTTTTATCTCATAGCTCCATTAGAAATGGCCAGTATAATTCAGCAATGACAATTATGATTTTGCACTCAATCCTCTATGTGCCAAGTAACCAAGTAATCTGATTGATACACATGATCTAATTTTATCTACAAAGCCCCTGGAGGCCTATGCAATCAATTATTTTTATTTGATGAAGAAAATAAGGCTTCAGATGCTTAAGTAATTTAAACATATGTAGACTACTAATATGAAGTGGTGCCAATAGTTGATCCATGTGTATTTAATGCCCAATCCAAGCTCTATATCTGGGTCATTAGTTTTCACATCTTTAAGCCCTGTATTCTCATTTTAACTTCCTATTTAGAATTTCTTTTGTTGCCAATAATGGCTAGTATTTTTTTTATTTTTAACCAAGAACATGTATTGGTACAGTATACATATAATGATCACATTTATTTTGTACCTGTACATGATGCATCTTGGTTTTCCTCCCTCATCCCCACCCCTCCCTTCTGTTCCCTTCTTCCCTGTTTACAGCAGGTTTATTTATATTTTTTTCATGATTTCCCTTTCCCTTTTCTTTCCTTTTTTCCCTTCCTGCTTTTCCCCCTTCTCTCTTTCTAGTTCTCCTCTCCTTTGCACATTATCTTCCTTTTATATAATATGTATTACACCTCCTTGTCCTTATTTACAGTTATTGTTTCTCATATCAGAAGAACAATTCGATGTGTACTCATGAATGTCTGATTTATTTCACTTAACAGTATGTTCTCAAGGAACATCCATTTACATACAAATGAGTCCAGTCTGTCCTTTTGTATTGCAGTGTAGTACTCCATTGTGTAGAAAAACCACATCTTCTTTAGCCATCCGTTGGTTGTTGGGCATTTGTTTCCAAGACTTAGCTATTACAAATAGTGTTGCTATGAACATGGTTGTGCATATATCCTTGTGGTATGATGATTTTAATTCTTCTGGGAAGATCCCCAGTAGGGGAATAGCTGGATCAAATGGAACTTCTAGTTGTACTTTTTTGAGGAATCTCCATATTGATTTCCACAGTGGCTGGACCAGTCTACATTCCCACCAACAGTGGAGGAGGGTTCCTTTTTCCTCACAGCCCAACCAGCATTTGTTATTGGTTGATTTTTTCATAAATGCGATTCTTTCTGGAGTGAGATGGAATCCTAATGTAGTTTTGACTTGCATCTCTTGAATGACTAGTGATGTTAAACACTTTTTCATATATTTATTTGCCATTTTTATTTCTTCATCTGAGAAATGTTTATTCACTTCAGTTGCCCATTTTTCGATTGGGTCTTTAAATTTCAGAGGTTTGATTTTTTTGAGTTCTTTGTATATTCTAGATGTTAGACCTTTGTCTGATGGATAGCTAGCAAAAAATTTTTCCCAGTCTGTGGGTTTTCACCCTGCTCTATTGGTGATTTCTTTTGCTGTGCAAAACCTTTTTAATAGCATGTGGTCCCAAGCACTGAATCTTTGTATTGTTTCCTGTGCAGTCTGGGTTCTGTTCATAAATTTTTTCCCTACCCCTGTGTCTTCAAGGGTTCTTCCTATTCTATTCTGCAGTAAATTTAGTGTTTCTATTTTAATGTTTAGGTCTTTGACCCACTTCGATTTTAGTTTAGTACATGGTGAGAGACATGTATCTAGTTTTAGTTTTCAGCGTGTGGCAAGCCAATTTTTCCAGCACCATTTGTTAAAGAGGCTATCTTTCTTCCAGTGAGGGTGTTTAGCTCCTTTGTTGAAGATGAGGTATTTGAGGGTGTTTGGAGCTGTTTCTGCATCCTCCAATCTATTCCATTGATCCTCAGGTCTGTCTTTTTTGCCAGTACCATGCTGTTTATATCACCGTAGCTTTATAGTATAGTTTTATGTCAGGGACTGTGATGCCCCCTGCTTGGCCCCTGTTGCTTAGGATTGTTTTTGCTATTCTTGGTTTCTTCTGGTTCCAGATGAAATTCATGATTGTTCTTTCTAATTCTTTGAAGTATGTTAGTGGTATCTTGATTGGAATTGCATTAAATCTGTATAGTAATTTAGGAAGTATAGCCATTTTCATTACGTTGTTTCTTCCTATCCAGGAACATGGGATATCTTTCCATTTTCTAGTATCCCTTTCAATTTCCTCTTTTAGACTGCTGTAGTTTTTGATGTAAAGATCTTTTACTTCCTAGAGGGACAAAGATGACCATTACATACTTCTCAAGGGAAAACTCCAAGAGGAAGAAATAACAATCATTAATATTTATGTGCCAAATATTGGTGCACCTAAATACATAAAACTAATATTAAGGTACATGAAAGATCAAATAAACACTAACACAATTACAATGGGAGACTTCAATACCCCACTGTCACAAATAGACAGATCAAGTAGACAGAAAATTAACAAAGAAATATCAGAACTGAAACAACTCTGTGAACAAATGGACTTAGCAGATGTCTACAGAGTGTTCTACCCTACAACATCAGAATACACATTCTTCTCAGCTGCACACAAGTCTTTCTCCAAAATAGACCACATACTAGCTCATAAAGGATACTTAAGTAAATGTAAGGGAATTTAAATTATACCATGCATACTATCAGACCATAGTGCAATGAAACTAGAATTCAATGGCAACAGAATCCAAAAAAACACATAAACACATGGAAACTAAGTAATATCCTTCTGAATAACAGCTGGGTCACAGAAGAAATTAAAGAACACATTAAGCAATTTATACAGTTAAATGATAGTGACAATACAACATACCGGAACCTATGGGATGCAATGAAAGCAGTGCTATGGGGGAAGTTTATTCCATTGAACTCCCACATCAAGAAGACAGAAAGAGCTCAAATAAACAGCTTAATGTTGAACCTCAAACATCTAGAAAAAGAAGAACAAATCAAACCCAAAGCTCATACAAGAGAGGAAATTATTAAGATCAGAGCTGAAATCAGCGCAACTGAGATGAAGAAAATACAACGAATCAACGAATCAAAGAGTTGGTTCTTTGCAAGACTAAACAAAATAGACAAACCCCTAGCCAATCTTATCAAAAAAAGGGAAAGAACAGACCCAAATTCACACAATAAAAAAATGAAAGGGGTGAAGTCACAACTGACCCATCAGAAATCCAAAGTATCATGAACACCTACAAGAACCTATACTCAAACAAGATGGAAAACACAGATGAAATGGACAGATTCTTAGAAATATATGAATTACCAATACTAAACCAAGAAGAGATAAAACACTAAATAACCCAATATCAGTCATTGAAATTGAAGAGGTAATTAAAAAGCTACCAATAAAGCAAAGTCCAGGTCCTGATGGATTCATGGCTGAATTCTACAAGAAAGAAATTCAGAGATGATCTAATACCACTATTCCTCAAACTCTTTAATTAAATTGAAAAGGAAGCAGTACTTAAAAAGTCATTCCTGGGGCTGGGGATTTAGCTCAGTGATTAGAGTGCTTGCCTGGCAAGCACAAGGGCCTGAGTTCAATCACCAGCACCAGAAAAAAAAAAAAATCATTCCTGGAACCAAACGTTACCCTGATATTAAAACCAGAAAAGGATCCAACTGAAAAAGGGAAGTACAGGCCAATCTCCCTAATGAACATTGATGCAAAAATTCTCAACAAGATACTGGCCAACAGAATGCAATGAATTATCAAGAAAATTATACACTATGACCAAGTAGGATTCATCCCAGGGATGCAGGGATGGTTCAACATATGCAAATCAATGTATGTAACACACCATATCAACAAAGTCAAAGAAAAAAAATCACATGATCATCTCAATAGATGCAGAAAAAGCATTTGACAAAATCCAACACCCGTTCATGATAAAAACACTACAGAAATTAGGAATAGATGCTGTATATCTAAATCTGATAAAAGCCATATATGACAGACCAATGGCCAAGATCACACTAAATGATCAGAAACTAGAAGCTTTCACATTAAAATCTGGGACAAGACAAGGTTGCCCATTATCACCACTATTATTCAACATAGTTCTAGAAACATTAGCCAGAGCAATTAGACAAGAGACAGAAATAAAAGGAATAAAGATAGGAAAGGAAGAAGTTAAACTATTGTTATTTGCGGATGACATGATACTCTACATAGAAGACCCAAAAAACTCCACCAAAAAACTTCTAGATTTAATAACTAAATTCAGTTGTGTTGCCAGATACAAAGTCAACACCCAAAAGTCAATAGCATTCCTATACACAAACAATAACCCCACCAAGAAAGAAATAACAGAAGATATACCTTTCACAATTGCACAAAAAAAAAAATACTTAGAAATCTAACAAAGGAAGTAAAAGATATTTATATGCTTAGTATTTTAAATATAAGTTATATTTTATTTAGACAAAGGCATAGAGATGAGTAAAAGTGATTTTTCAGACCACTAGAAATACCTGATAAAACCTAAGACTATAAATCTATTTATCAAAAAAATTAAAAAGCCTAGTTAGCAGTATCCAACAAAAGATAAATTATTTCCCCAAGAATAGCATGCTAAATTTCATTAAAATGGGATATGTGGGATATGACATGTGTTAGTATCTGCTCAGAATATTTAAGTCACCTGACATCTTGGCCATGCAAGGAACCAACATCTGAGACACACTCCCTGTGTAAAGCCCAGTTTCAAAATATGCTGAACAATGAGGCACGTGTTAGTTTAACTTTTGTCTCATGGCCATTTGAGCTGCCAAATTCGGAGTCTCATTTTTTCTCTCTTGTCACATAACCGCCCTAGTCACACATTAACCATTCTTCTTACAAAGGACTAATCTCTACATTTTTCCAACCCAACACAGCTTCTTATATTGTTTCCAATCAGAGTCATCCTCTAGCAGTCTCTCCAAGTTGCTGTGGGTATCTTTACTACTCTATTTCATCTACCCTCCCAGTGGGTTCAGGATTCATCAGTGATCCAGTATATGGGACCTTGATTTGTATATACTTCCTCTTCTGGAATAAAATTACATTCTTCTGTGATTAAGATCATCTACTGCATACATTTCTTTAAGTCTGCATCTAGATCCTGATGATTTTGTAAAATGTAATCAATTTCCAAGAATGTTGAATAACAAAATCTAAATTTAAGAAGCATTCTCAAAAAAGAACATTTACAAAAGTGGTTAATTTGAAAATGGCATGTTATGACAAACAAAATATTAAAATCCTAGGAGAAACTGAAAGATACTTATCACAGCAATGTTCAAGCATATGACAATTTCTCCTTAGATATCTGTTCTGAGAGCAAGGTAAAAATCTTCCATACTCTTTAAATATACTGTAGTTGCTAAAAACATATACAAGTTTATGTTTGGAAAAGACTGTGCATGTACCTTACTCCAAGTGGCTCCTCTTAGAAGTTTCTGCAGTTAAGCAAATTCGATACCTTCTGAAAAACAGTCGCCTGAACATATGCGCTGTAGAGTTCAATCACACTAATCCTCACTCATCTTTTATTCCACATTTCAAATAATCCTGGGATTTCTTTAAGAAGAAACCCCCATACTCCAAATTTTTACTTATTTCTCTGTAAGATCTGTGGATCTTAAATATTTTCAAATATAAAGATGCCTTCAAGTCACTGAAACAAAATACTTTCTTTTCTCTATGTAATTTCTTCCTGGAGAAACTTGGACCCATTTTTCCCACCGAATGGAAACTTAAATCAAAGGAGATTTTAACTATGGCAGTGAGATTCTGAATCTTACTTTGTATATTTCTTAGTAAAAAGGCACCATTGTTACTGACTGAGAAATATTAGAGCAAAAAGGAAATGATTAATCAACTCATCTGAAGACAACATGACCTAGAAGGACTAATATTTGGACTCACACATGGGATGCATTTCATCTTGAACTCAGCTTTCTACAATGACTGGGAAAAACAGTCACATTAGCTTGTTTTGCATTTTTATAACAAAAAACCTCAGGCTTGTTTTCTTTATTATGAAACTTTCATTTGGCTCACAGTGCTGGAAGCTCCAGGGCATTGGGCTGCTATCAGTTCAGCTGTAATGGATACTTCATTGTGGCTGGCTTTACAATGGTGACAGAAAGTACAGGTTGGAAAGAATGGCACAGCCCAACAGGAAGTCAAAGTGGCTGGGGAGTGGCCGAGCTTCTTTTATAGCAATCCTTTTGTGAGACAAACTCCCGTCCCATAAGAAACATCTAATTCCTTCCAAGAGCAGCACCTCCATGACGTAAGAGCCATTCACTAGGCTCCACCCAATAAAGGTCCCAACCAGCTCTTGATACTACCTCCTTTAAAATCAAGCTTCCAACACAGAAATCCTTGGTGGATATAGCCAAACTACATCCACACTACGGTATGGGTAAATTACCTAACTTCTCTATATTTGTTTCCCCACCTGTAAGATGAGACTGTAAAATTTACTTTAGTGGACTATTATGCTAATTAAAATTACTCAACACAGTTGGTGCTCCAAAATTGTTAACTTGTGACATTTTATTAAATGTAGTACATGTGGACACAAATCCATTATATATTTCAAAAGGCTAAGGGGATTTCTAGCTGGTATAGGAGAGCACAGGTAATTTTTCAGTCTTATCTATATGCTTCTCATAGCACATAGTCTGATGTGCAAGTTGGGTTATCAACACATGTTAAGTTGTTGTTAATATCCCTGCTGTAAAGACTTAATGTGACAAATTCCCAATGATTCAAAGAATGGTTGTTTTGGCATATTTTTGAAAATTTGAGTGAATTAATGGATTTGTACCTGTAAACAAAAAAAATTTAAAGATTTCAAATTTCTTTCCACATACGGTTGTGACCAGTAAGTTGTCTTTCAGAGTAAATCTCTTACATAGTGTTTAACAAAATAACTTGCTAGAACAACCAGCACTATTTAATGATATTGATTTTATTTTCAAATACTATAATTAATTATTCATTAGTGTAAGTATTTTTTAATGTAGTTCAACTAAGCTAGTAGTAAGATATTAAAGCTTTGAAGGTTTAGAGGATAAAACCAAAGAATAGGGTGAAGACCTTAAATTTTCTCAGAATGTTAAGTGATTTTCTACAAACAAGCTATTTCACTTATAAAAACATTCAATTAAGAAAAAAGGTGCAGAGTATCCATTTATTAACCTAACTTTCTCACTACTCACCAGGGGAATTGACATGAGGCTGTACAAAACTGACATGTGGCTTTATATCTACTTATGACATTGAACTCAAATGTTATCATCATCACTGCATGCCTCATATGTCATTTTCCTCCCACGGCTTGTTAAAACAGCAGAAAAGGAATGCAGGAAATATCCAGCAGCCAAGTGTGACTCGAATCACAAATCTTACCGAATATAGAAAGCATAATGTAAAAGGGTGATATCATTTTCTGTGCATTGTACGCCGTCTAATGTATATGACATTTTATATATTTTGAGTTTTGATCATATTATTGATCATCCATGTTTTACATAAAGAAAATGAGATTCAGGATAGGCCTCTATTGACACTTGCAGTAAATACTGGAATTCAGATGAAAACTCTTTCGCCTTCTGTGGGAGAACTGCCATCTAAAGGACGTTCACAATTTTCTGCTGTACAGTTATATTAATTCTCAGATGTGTTATGTTTTTAGCATACTTTTTGTAACTATTCAGAAAAGGTCATTGTGTTTCTCTACTGTAAATTATTTTGGTTCAACTTTTTCAGAAAAGCTCAATTGCAGTTCACTTATTTACATAAATGGAGATGTTGATTACTGGAACAAACATCAGAGCCTACAATTTTTAGACACAGTAAGTATTGTTTTCATACATTTCAGACATTGAGTCAGGGAGCATACAAGTTCCTCTTTCTAAAGGATACTACAGCCCCGTGGAGCACTGCTTGGTCTTGCTGACAGACACCCCACTCTCTCTGGATCTTACACAAGCCTCTTTGACTTGCACATCATCAGGCACAAATATCAGCCTTGCAGATCACCCTAAACCATCAAAGTGTTATCAAACACACACCATTCCACAAGAAACAGAAATATGCTCATCTTGCATCCCCTTGCACCACAGTTACAAATCACTAGTACTGTACCTGTGGCTTTCCCTATGGGAATTTTAGACAAAGGTACACCACTAATTCAAATTTTTCCTTTATCTTTAGAATTTAACGAATTTAGTCATGATTACAGCAACCAAGTTTTAACATATACTGATGCATTTTATATAAAGAATCTAGGTGAAAAAATTACTTTAGTCAAATTTGTATTGACCCTTGAACAGTAAAATACATATAGTCATGAACTCTGGCTCCAAGACACTCGACAACTTTGCTCTACACTTTTAAAAAATTTGACCTTGAGTGAGTCCCTTAAACTCTGTGGGCCGCAACTTCATCACCATAGTATCCGCTTCAGAAGTGTACTGCCAAGACTGAAAACATAAACAGAAAGTGCTTACAACGGTGGCATACACTCAGTTAGCACTCAATAAATTTTAGCTGTTGTTGTGGATCATATTTTATCAATACGCCTGTCAAAAGTTAGTAATGCGATTTTAATTTATGGATGAAGTGATCACTGAGCGAGTTAATATTGTGTTCAGAGAAGGACTAATGAGAAAGGAAGAGAACAATCAAGTATGTAGACATTGTTCTACAAAGTACTGGTCAAACATATTGTATGACATGAAACAGTTATCACACTACCTAATTTCAAAGTCTATGGTCTCAGTAAAGTAGTAAAACATGTTTGAAGCTTCCTTTACGGACATAAGTGTAATTAGTCAACATCTTCCTTGGGCCGACTTTTTAGTTATGGACAGAAAATATTAGAAATGAAATCTGCTTCTTAAAGAAAAATAATGGCTGAATTTTACAGCTTACAGACAAAGGTCAAAACACCCCAAGAAAGAAATGTAATCAACCATAAAATTCCACTTAGTCACTTATACTGACCCAAAGGTTATAAGAAATACAGTAAATATGAACAGCAAATACCAGCCATATATTTTGATCAAACCATAATACCTAGTCTTTGAAATTAATAACTATAAATATAGTTCCCAAGACCAATAAAAAGCGTAGGGTTTTTTTTTCCATGTTTGACCATCATGTTGCTATACAGCAATACCATGTGGTATGAAATCTCAGCGAATGCTAGAGAAGGGGATTTAGCTCAGTGGTTAGAGTGCTTGCCTTGCAAGCACAAGGCCCTGAGTTCGATCCCCTGCACCCAAAAAAAAAAAAAAAAATTCTTGAGAAGAAAGAGTTGTAAGTCTCATCCAATGAGGCTCCTATGGGGCAGTACACATGAGGTGTCAAATCCAAATCAAAGTTTTCATCTCTAGAAGTACAATTCACATATAACCATATTCCCGAAAGGAAGAAATATGCTCCCATCTTAGTAATTAAGTTGAAGACTAAGAGCAAGAGAAACTGATTAATCAGGATTTCAGTCTGGAAAGGTTCCAGCAGGTGGGAAAAAGGAAGAAAAAGCCAAGGGTTGATACGAAGCAGAGGGTTAATGACATGTAGGTCGGTAAAAGGCCTCGTTTGGGATTAAGCTCACGAACACCATTTCGTCTTACACTTTGTGTGTTTGTGCCAAACTAGGTGTGTGGCAATCTGAATAATAAAGAGTTGCATAGTAATGCAAGAGGCTAGAAAATTAAAATAGTAAATTTCCACAGGAAATGCTAAGTAGCCAAAATAAAATTTAGACATCTTTATTTATCAAGGGTGATAGGTGACCTTAATTTTTCCTTGAATAGTTAAGACGGATTTTTTTGATTCTTCATTTTTTGTGACATCCAGTTGCCTGACAGTCCTGTGGGTATTTAGAATAGAAAACAGTCATATACCTATGTTTTTCTACTAAAAACAAGTGTTTTGCTTTATTACTCTGGACATATTTGAATTGATAGAATCATAATTTTTCTCAAATAGACCTCTTTTCTTCACCCATCTTGGCCAGGAAGGACAAAGGATGAACATGCACTAGTAACAAACTTTTGATTACGAAATTAAATAAAAGATTCTTCTGACTGTTAAACAGAAAGATATAGGGGGGTTGGGGATTTGACTCAGTGGTTAGAGTACTTGCCTAGCAAGTGCAAGGCCCTGAGTTTGATCCCCAGCAATCCTCCCCCCACGCAAAAAAAACCCTAAAAATAATAATAATTCAGCTGGGGATTTAGTTCAGTGGTTAGAGTACTTGCCTAGCAAGCGCAAGGCCCTGGGTTCAGTCCCCAGCACCAGAAAAGAAAGAGAGAGAGAGAGAGAGAGAGAGAGAAAGAAAGACTTTTCAACTTTTTAAATATTCACTCATATCTTTAGAAATCTGCATCATTCTAGAAGAATTAATCATTTGACACTGTAAAAAGATCCTATACTTAAGGGAGGGCCATAAATGGGATGGATATGATTAAAATAAATTATATGCATGTATGAAAATTTCACAATGAAAACAAATATTTTGTATAATTAATGTGTACCAGTAAAAATCTAACTTACTGCAATAAAGATCCTATACTTTCCACATATATGTTTCAGAGTTTATTTTATATATATAAATCTTATGCTTGATTGCAAGCATTAATATTTGTCAAAGTGTTTACCAAATAAATCAGGATCACTAGAAAACCTTATTAAAAATATGGATGTAAGTTATACCATGGATCATTCCAGTGACGTGTTAGAGACAAAACTCAAAATAAGCACCTTACTTTAAATAAGCAACTAACATAACTCAGATGCACACATTTAAAGCCTGAACACCATTGCTATAGAAAGTATAGCAAAATTCACTATGAGAACTCCTCATTCTAAAGAACTGTTGCTTAACCCTACCTTAATAGCTGTATAAAAAGTAGCATGACACACCCAATGAAAACAGCAGATTTATAATCATGAACCATAAATACTGTGAAGCTATGGAACTCTGTAAATTTAGGCAAGTCTTACAACTTCTCCAATAATTGATGTAGCTATTTGTTGCACTGAGGGGTTAAGATCTGCTCTTTCTTGAGTCCTTACATGCATAATTCTACCATTGGCATTATAGTGCTGAATTGCTATGATCAATCCTTAGAAATCTAAAATTCATATGGGATTCACATAACTTATTGTATTTCAGTTTTCAATAGTTACATGTAAATGTGCACTTACTGCTACTGCTGAATTATTTTTAAAAGTTTACTTTGTATTTACAATAATTTGGAAGTGGGAAGAATTTAACAAAAAATAGCTAGACTGAATATTAAACAGAAAAGTGATGGGAGAAAAAAATCACATTTGCATATATTAAATGAATATTCATTGATTTACACTGGAAGAAAAGAAATAAATTCTTACAAAGCTGTTTTGTATATTAACATCTGAATACTTAAGATGTAAAATAAACCTTCCAATTGTAACGTCTCCACGGTGATCTTCTTAATATGACTTTAAAATTCTGCACTTTAAAAAACTTGGAAAACCATATTTTAAATATCTCCTTTAAATATTTTAAAAATACCATTTAGTATTTCATTATTACACCTTGACCAAACCTGTTAAATCCATCCCAAAAGAAAAGAACTAAAATAGTCATTATACGCTTTATCAAGGTTTTTCAAGAATGAAAATGATTTCAGATATTTAAAGGAGTGACAATTATAGCTACTTGACAGTACTTGATAGTACTGCTAACAGGAAAACAGAAGTATACAACTGACAACCAAATAAAGCTTGAATAGCTAAAATATAATTTATAAATTTCAGATTGGCTTTATTCAAATAAAGCTTGAATAGCTAAAATATAATTTATAAATTTCAGATTGGCAACAGCTGAACATGACGAATACATGCTTAGTACCATATTTCCTATGGTGTCAGTAGATTTTTTCTGAAGTGTACCAGGGTATTATTGGAAAACACAAAATTCAAAGTTCAAAGACTGCCTGTTCTTTAGTAGCTCGTCAACCTGAGTCATAACCATAGTGTAACCACACATACGAATATATGTACGAATGGAATCACTTCCCTGTGACTTGACAATGTATGTTAGGTTTACTCAGACATAGTTAACATGATAAAGAATGTTTGCATAGATTTTAAAAAGACAGTCCTGGTTGATTCTCACAAAAGTCTACAAGTGCATGTCATAGCCATTCTGCTAAATTTCTCAAAGTTATTCATGCTTTTCATCAGGAATTCAGGCTGATTTTCCTAATTCAAAACAGGAATATATTATACAGATTTACAGTTTTTTCATATTCTGTCTCCTGCAAATGTTGTGTGTATCACTTTTAAAATACATAGAATCAAAGCACACATATTTATAGAATAATCAGCAAAAGAATTACTTAGAAAAGCATTTCAGGATTTATTTTCCACTTCAACAGAAATAAGATTCATTCAGGTTTGTCCTGAATTCATATATAGCATGAATTGAGGTACATAATTTCTCTGTTTTGTGTGGTTTAAATAATAATCTGCTGTACCTCCTCATTAAGAAATGTTAGAACATCAGCACATGCCTACAGTGCATCAAAAGAGAAAAGTTGTATTTTATTGTATTATTTTGCTCTGAAGGTTAATAGACATGATAATTTGATGTGTTAAGCAAAGTGTAAATTATAAAAATGAGTCCAGCAGTTCTAACATTCTACACAATAACCTGTTCATTAAACACATACACACACACACACACACACACACACACACACACACACACACACACACACACACATTCTGTGTGCCAGTCCTTTTACGGCCCCGTAGAATATAGCAATGTATAGATGAGCAAGAAAGACCTTCTCACGCACTACATACACACTAACTGGAGGCAGAAAAACAAAAGAAAATAAGTTAAAAGACAAATCTAAATAGAGTTCAATGTCTGAAAAAAACAGCACAGTGGGATGAAAAGTATTAGGGCAGCTTCTTCTGATTGAATACTCCGACCTAGGTGTTGAATGTGAATGACAGAAAAAGAGATTCTCTTAGCAGCAGAAAGAACAGCAGAGTTCACTCTGGGCTGGGAGCAGAGCAGCACAACTAAACACGGAGGAGGAAGTGCGGCTGCTGCATGGTGAGGGGGGAGCGACATTGGGTTCACCAGACCAATGAGCTTCATCTGAAAAGTAATCCAAATTTGTAATAACTCTATTTTAAACACACTTTGAGCGAACATTTTAATGACTTGACAATATTTGACATGTTCATTTCAGTCATGTTTTCTCTTTGTCTTTGACCAGGTTTTCACTTGTGTACTTTTCTAATGATAAATCATCCACCACTCATTTGAATGTATTTGAATTAGCAGTGTTCTTTAAATGATAATTAAATTATATCCTTCAAAGGCATGTGGCTTTCACTTTTTGTAAAGACTTTTAAACTCTGCGTACTCTCCCAACTCTTTTCTGTTCCCAAGAACACTTCCTTTGACAAAATGCTCCACGGCCTGTCAAATCAGTCAGGCTCCCTACACGTTTACCTGTGGGGGGAGCAGGATGCCAAAGGCAGGATGAGTTCCGTCATAGTTCACGGTTTCAAAACTTTATGATTTTTGATGAATTGTAAATGAAGAGTTGACAAATCAAACAAAATACATGTTTATTCTTGCAAACTCAACAATTTATGTTCCTAAGAAATCTCAGCAAAATTTCCACTCCTCCATAAATGAGACTGATTTTCAACAAGGATCGACCCTTCTCAAGAAGCAATTCACTTTGTCAACTAATTTTCAAACTGATGAACTGGTTCACGAGAGTGAGCAATTCCATTTTTTGAACAACAATCAAAAGAAAGTGTGCCATATGAGACAGAAGAGGCTCAAGGCTCCCTTTCAGCTGTGAGGGTGCAATGGAAAGGCCTTCCTCACGAGAGAAGAACCAAACTGTACCTCATCTAACCCTCCAGAGAAATGACTCCTTTCACTCCATGATGGTCTATGAATAGAGAAAATACATCATTTCTCTTGCAAACTGGGATGCTTCTAAGATTAAAAAGAGGCTCTATTAACAACTGTGGTAGGACCGTGGGCCAAACCAGGAGTGTTCAAAGCAAACTGGAATGTATAGCTCTCTCCATATGAAACACAGACCTGGGAATCCTTCAGACACCTATACCCTACATCTTTACAAAGAAATATTAAGCATCACAAATTGTAAATGTCTCTAATGAAGGAAAAGACTGTTTGGGTGTCTATCATCTAAAGTCCCCACGTCTTCAAACTTACATACACTTTCACTTACTTTATAACAATGATAAATAATCAATCTAAATAGTGAATATGCTGACGGAACTGGGCAGCCAGGAATCATTTACTGAAATCAACATTCTCACAATCGAACAATGGGGCACCCGCATGTAAAACTTAATTCAAAGTGTTTTCGTGGACTTAAGTGTAAAACTCCAAACTACGAAACATCTAGAAGACAACATAGAGGAAAGTCTAGATGACCATGGCATTTGAGAGTGACTTTTATACACAACACCATAATCCGTGAAAAACAAACTTTTAATTAAAATTAAAACCTTCTTAGTAGAATACTTCCCTGATCATTTAAAAAATTTTTTTAAAAAATTTCTACTCTGTGACAGACCCTGGTAAAAGAACGAAAAGACAAGCCACAAGCTGGGATAGTTTTTCAAAACATAGATCCAATAAATCCTCATAACTATACAAGTCAATGCAACATGTTGAAAATAAACAGTAAGGAAAACAAAAACTAGTTGAAAAATAGCCAGAAGATATAAGCAAGGTTTCCCTGATGAAGACACACATATGAAAAGTAAGCATATGAAAAATGCTCCACATCATGTGTTCTCAGGGAACTAAAAGTTAAAACATAATGAGATTCCAATCCACATTGTCAGAATGACCACAATTCAAAACACCGACAATAACAAATATTGACAAGGTAGAGCAACAGGAATACACATTCAACTAACTGCTAGTAGGAAAGAAAATTAGTAAAACCATTTTGAAAGATAGTTTGGTAGTGTTTACAAATATGAGTCAGTAATCACGCTTCTATGCGTTTCCCAAAATGAGTTCAAAAGTTATATTCACACAAAAAATCCTGTCTACTTATGTTTGTAGCAGCTTTATTCATAATTACAAAACATAGAACTGACCAATTTATGATACAAGAGATACATGGAAGTGTGGTACAACTATACAATTAAATATTTTTCATTGATAAAAATGAGCTAGCAAGCCACAAAAGTCATGGAGGAATCTTAAAATGCATAAAATTTGTTAAGGGAAAGAAGTCAGTCTGAAAATGCTACATACTCTATGACCCCAACAAAATGATCTTCCAGAAATTATAAAATTACAGAGTAAATTTTTAAAAAATCAGTTGTTGTCAGAGGTCTAGGAGGGAAGGGAAATATGATTAGGTAGAAAACAAGAGATTTCTAGGTCATTGAAACTAATCGCTGTAATATAATGGTGCCCAAATGGCATTGTGCAATTTTCAAAAGCTACACAATGTACAATACAAAAAGTGAACCCTAACGTAAACTATGGACTTTAACTTACAATAATATATCAGTATTGGTCCATCAGTTATAATAGATATACCCCACTAATGTGGGATGTTAATAACCAGGAAAATGGGAGTGCAGTGGCAGGAGGGTATATGGACTCTCGCTGTACTTACTGCATATTTTTCTATAAATCTAATAATGCTCTGAAGTCTACTGCAAAGCATCCTAAAAAGGTACATAAAAAGAGCAGTTTGTGGGGTTGGGGATTTAGCTCAGTGGTTAGAGTGCTTGAGTGCTTGCCTTGCAAGCGCAAGGCCCTGAATTCGATCCCCAGCACCAAAAAAAAAAAAAAAAGAGCAGTTTGTGAATGGAGTTACTAACTATTTCTTTCAAATAAATGTGATTTGTGTAGAATACCACTATATAAAAGCTCTACTGTTTTCTCAAATCTTATATTTCTAATGAATTTTAAATCTCTTTGAACTACTGTTAGTTAATACGTCAATACTTAACCAAGGTACTCTTTTGTTCGAAACCATATGTAGATGCTACTAACACTAAGAAAGGTAAATCATGTTCCTTTAATAGGGACCATATAGTCAGACACAAAGAAGTCTAGATTTAATCTAGACTAGTTAATAAAGGGTCTAAACCAAGAGGAAGAGGGAAACATTAATCTGGTTTGAGTACAAAATTAAGCGTACAAATGGTTTAGTACAATTGAACTTAAGGGAAAAGAATCCAAACAGATCCAAAGATTAATATTACAAAACCTGAAGTAAATAAAGAGATGAACCAAAGAAAGTTTGGTTATATAAAAAACTTGTCAACATCCTAATGTAATGGGAAAAATAAAAATGAAAGACAAGTAAACAGCCCTCTCACAAAGAAAATATAAAATCTAATTAGAGATGCAAAATATACAAATATGAAGCAAAAAACATGATGGCCATACAAATGAAGTGCAGATTACTAGAAATTCTATATGATAAAGCAATACTGGACGATAGAGAGAATTCCTTTAAGCTACAGAACTCTGGATAAGAGATAATAGTTACTTGGCATTTTTATGATTTCCCTCATATTGGACAATCCTACTTCATGCCCAGACTGACCTCTTTTGTATTTCTCTAAAAGAGACTAACTGGCCCCCCGTTAGTAAATTGTCAGAAGTGAATTTTGGTTCTGTCTGCACTTGTCAAATCCTTATCATTTCATTGGTCTACTTTTTAGGTCACCCTCAAAACAATCCCTCATCCTCTCTGACCCTTTCCATCTAAGCCACCCAGAGACCAGTTATGTAACACTGTTTCATATGCGAAGGTCACTTTCAGGTATAAATCTGTACCTGAAGTGACAGCTGCAAAGGATCAGAAGAAGGCTACAAAACAGTTTTAAAATTATATATAAACCGCAACATCAGATACCACAAAAGGAAATAATTTCCTTACTTATCTGTATGTATGCTTAATATTTTTAATTTTTTTAAACTAAGGAAATAATTCAGTATTTAAAAGTTTCAGAAGTGCACAGTAAAATTCTTTCTCACCCCATTCTCCTTTGCAATCATCAGAAATAGCCGTGAAAGTTTCTTGCGTGCTCTTCCAAAATGTTTCTACACATCAACTATTATATCTACATATTGACTTTATAACAGTCATACATGTTAAGCTTGATTTTCTTTGAAATGTCTTTAACTTTCAGCTCATACAGCTTTCCATGGGAGTGCACATAAGCTTACCACATTCAACGGAGCACTGGCATATTATGGATACACTCTATTATTCTTTTACTCACTTTCCCATTGCTAGAACACAGTACCCAGCATGCCGAACTTCAAGGAGAGCTTTATTTTGGCTCACAGTTCCACTGAGTTCCTTCCTTGATGTGCTGGCTCTGAGAAAGAAAAGGCACAGTGCAAAGGCCCAGTGGAAAAAATTGCTCAAGTCATGGCAGTCAGGAAGCAGAGAGGGGAAGGAGGAATCCAGGAGGAAGAGATACTTTGCCGTCACTCCACCATGACCTGCACCTTGCAATCAGGCCTCATCTAGCAGCACCTTTAGCTACTGAACTCCTCAATGGATAAATCCACTAATGAGTATCATGCCCCCATGATCAAATCACATTTTACACACATAAGAATTTGGGGGGGACATTTTAGGTGTAAACTGTAAGTTATTTAACTAGCAGAAACTTAGAATGTTTCATTTTTGTCATCACAAGTAACAATATACCTAACACTTTGCCTATCTGTTTTAAAGTTTCTGAACTACAGAGAATGAGCAGTTTTGTCGTTATTATTATTGAGTTACCACCAAGTTGTCATCCAATGAATTTGCATATTCTTTCCCTTATGGTCCAATGGTAATAAAAAGACTGCGGCAGTAAGTTATTTCCAACAGCATGTTGTCATTGTTTGAACTCATGCTGACCTGATAGTTTCATTACCTATTTTGTGGCAAAATGAAACATTTTTAAGTAATTGGACATCTATTCTTCTTTTAGTAAAAAAGCATCCATTCACATCCTCGCACATTTTTATATTATGTTGTTATTTCCTCTAAATTTTTTACACATGTTAAGAAAATCAAGTATGCTCCCAGGTTTACTTTTGCATTTTTGACTCTATTCTTTATCTCTCCCCCTGAAAATATCTGTGAGTATGGCCAAATTCACCATTTTTTAAACATGGCCTCTGAGTTTACAACACACAGAAAGACATATAGCAGTTAAATGTGCACCAAATTACCTAAATTGCTTTCTGTAATTCAGTGGGATAATTTTCTACCAAATAATTCATCTGTAATTCAATTTGTAGTGGGAAATGGGTAGAATCTCATCACAAATTTTCACCAACAAGTTGGCCAGTTCTTCCTCAATTATTGTTGAATATTCTACCTTCATGCTAGTGATTTAGCCTATGAAATTTGCTGGTTATTGGCATTAATTTCTGAACAACTGTAATTAGTTCCAGTTCTGCTTATCTGCTTATACCAATCCTAAACTGTTTAAATTATTAAACAACTATAATATGTTTTAATATCTAGCATGAATGGCCACTGTTACCATCCATTTTTAGATATTCCTTGACAAATTGCAAATGTTTATTTTTGCATGTGAACATTGGCAGCTTTTATCAATTATATACCTTTTTAAAGTTTTTTAGTAAACATATGTTTGTGATATATAATAATTATATTCATCTTGGAGAAATGATATATATACATATCACAACCTTAATATTTTCAAACACGTTACCTGCACTTATAAATTAATTTAGAGTCAACTGACATCACTATTCCACATTTTTGTATATAGACAAGTCTTCCATTGAACCTTTCGTGTGTGTGTGTGTATGTGTGTGTGTACCCTACTCTAATTTTACAGTTTTTTCTTGTAAGCCTCTACATTTATATCCAGTTGGTCTAGATGTTTTGCCTAGATAGTCTAAATATATTTGCTATTGTAAATTGAACTTTTCCAGCCATTATATTTTATGACTTTCACTGCATACAGACTACTAATTTTTATGTTTGAACCCTTTACAGCCCATCATTTTACTAAACTCTCTAATTAGTATAAATTGTGATTATATTTCTTGGGCTTCTATATGAAGCATTTCATACCTAAATAATCACAGTAGTTTTTCCTCAATTCTTAGTTTTTTACTACTGATTCTCTTTTCTAACTAAAAAAAAAAAGTCAAATTTGGTGAGAAGTGGCTGAGGAATGAATGGATAAGCTGCAAGGCAAAAGCACACAGGCTGTGAGGAGTGAATGGTCAAACAAGTTTAGATTAAGGAGACATGTTGTGTTTGGCCATTGTCTTTCCTCTTTCTCCAAGAAAACTGCCTAGACTAGAGACGGTCTCTTGTCAAAAACTGCTTTTCTTCCGCTTTCTTCTCATACATTGATATTCTAGATAAAAGCCCGAGAGTTCTCAGCTTTGGGCTACTCCTGGGAGTCTCCCTAATACTAGGTGCTCTTGCGAGTAGCCCATTTGGGCCTCTCGATGATTCAACTAAGTTGCCTCTCTGCGTAATCATTCATTCTCCTTGTTACCATGGTTGCACACAGTGACAGAAATTTAATTCAATTACGATAATTCTTGTTACCAACTTTACTGAGAAATCTATATAGAATTAATCATGAGTTGTGTTTGGTGGCCCTATGAAAGTAAGAAAACTTTTTGTACACTCATATTCTTTTTTAAATTCCAGATTTAGTGTTAAATTTTGTCATTAATCCACGTGTATAGTTAAAAGACATTTAGTTTTCCCCTTTTATCTATCTAGTTGGTTATATTGATAGATTATTAAAACAGATTTATGCTTGCATTTCTAACCTATGCCTCTGCTCATATGATCAGGCTATATTGTTTGATAATACACTGCTGGACTCTAATTTAGATATTTATAATTTACAGATATTCATAAGCAAGCTTAATTTATTTCATTTTATGCTCAGTTTTAGCTGTTTACCATGCCTTATTGATTCTCTAAGGATATTTTAAAATTTTATGTTTTGTTCACAGCATGAAGCAGTTCGTGTTGAATGGCATTAAGGTTCTCTAGGTCTCAGAGTTTCCAGAGAATTAACCTCCAAAACTATCACTCTAGTACTTTTGGTGGGTTTCCTCTTCTCTGTTTTTCCTTATGGTCATCTATCTCTTCTGAATCCAATTTTGGATACTGATATTTTCTTAGAGTCACTTGTTTCATTCAAGTTCTGTATTTACTTGTTTTTTTGTTTGTTTGTTTGTTTTTTGGGGTGTTTTTTGGTGCTGGGGATCGAACTCAGGGCCTTGTGCTTGCAAGGCAAGCACTCTAACCACTGAGCTAAATCCTCAGCCCCAAGGTCTATATTTATTTGAATAAACCTGAAAAATTATTTTTGTAAGTCTTTTAATTCACTCCACAGCTGTGATTATGCTGTCAGTTTTGTTTCTAATTTATATGGTCTTTTTAATTAAGTTTACTAGTAATTTTTATTTGCTTCTCACCCCTCCCCCCAAGGAACTATGTTTGGATTTATTTATCAATTCTATTGGTTTCTGTTTGCTAATTTTTCCTTTTACCTGCATTATTTATTCCTTCTGTTTCCCCAGGTTCATCTGATTGCTCTTTTAATAATGTCTTAATCTGAATTTTTAATCAATTTCATTACATTCTTTTTAAATTAGCATTATATGTCTTAAACGTGGTTCTCAATTTTTTTCCTGGCACACTCAAGAAATAATAATATTTTTACATTACACGGGGTAGACACAGTTTGCTCAGGAGCCTGCTTCCTGCTGAGTGTCCTGAGGGCCGAAAGGGAATAAATATTTTCGCACACCTGTAATCCATTTGCCGCATAGCATTTGGGCAGCTCTGTTAATAAAATCAAGTGGCTCTTGAATGTTACATACACTTTGTGCATATTTATATATTCAGTAAACAACCATTGAGTAACTGTGCCAGGAGACCAGAATACAAAATCCCATGAGGAAAGTTTCCAGTAAATTTTATTTGTAAAATAGTAAAAATGTGAGCTCACCAATATTTTGAAAATACAAAGGATTGGTGAGAGGGCTTAGGTTCTGGTCCCTCTGTATGTGTGACCCACATCAGTGCTTTAGTCTCTTCAGCGTTCACTATAAATGTAGATGATATTTAAAGGTAAGAAAAATAGAAATAGGGCTGGAGATTTAGCTCAGTGATTAGAGTGCCTGCCTTGCAAGAACAAGGCCCTGAGTTCGATCCCCAGCACCACATACACAAAAAAAATGGAAATAATTAACATGTATCACATGTATCATTGTTATTAAATGTACATGCTAATAGTATGTACAATTCTATGCTTTCTGGTATGTGATCAACAGATAAATATTGAATGAAACACAGTTCTCACCTTATAGAACAAAACCCAAGCCAACTAGTGACTAATGATTACGTGGTCACAGATAGAGGCTGTCCTCAGACACAGTGAAGGAATCATAAACAATTACACTGAGAAAACTATTGCAGCAGAGGAATGGAATTTGTCTTCAATTTTCTTCATTTCTAGCTTTGACGCTCTTATAGCAATTTGTTAACAAGAAAACTGAGAAAATCTGGCTAAAAAGTCTCATAATTGGAAAGGATTAAAAAAAAATCAAACAAGCAAGAGAAAAACTAACACACCAGGATAACACAGGCCTTAAACACACAGCTGGTAAAACCTTCACATTTTCTTGACTGTATGGATAGTCTGACAAGAAAGAGCAGCAAAGGGGATGAAATATCCTCCTTTCCATCAAGTTTTTACTTTCTTTTCATTTTCTACTAATGAGATAAGGTTCACAAACAGCTCAAAAATCAGCTCATATTTATGCTTCTGGGTATCACTGAGGATGGGTTTTTAAATTTTGAGAAGAAATACTTGCCAAAGAGTGAATGAGTAGTTGTTTCAAAAGCTGATGACACAGGAAAAAGGTTCACATCAGAATAACCATGGAATAATGAGACATTGTTAAACAGATATTCATTCATAATGAAGCATAGGAGACGTAGAGGAAAAGTCAATTGATTTTGCGGATGATTTACATCTTCCATGGTTCAATGATATAATCAAGTAAGAAAAACTGGAGCAGGTGCAATTTACTGAGAATGATGAAGTGATAGGCAAGCAAAACGCCACCACTTACCACAGTTGCTAGGCAGGTTAAATAAGTCAATATGCATGAAACACGTGGAACACACAACTCTGTGAACAGGTTAGCCATTATTGCTTTGCTATTGTATCCACTGTTAAAATGATAAGTGGCATTTGGTAAATGATATGGTAATTCTTTTGATAGTATTATAATCTTTAAAATGAGAAAAGCAGTAAAGCAATCTTTTCATAAACAACTTTCTGTTATAACATAAGACAATGGAAATGTATATATTCATAAGTAAGTCTATATGAAAATTTTAATACTAAATGTCACCAAATGAAATAATATTGAAGACAGAAAATATCACATTGCATACAGGCCACAGTGGCATTTTCAGTAGTTCATTATTTACAGCCATTTTATTGTTTTCAAAAATCTAACACAAGCTGAGAAATCTCAACTAAATTAATGAAACAGATTACATGTTAGTAAGAATATTGGATTGAGTTAAACAACTGTTTTGGCATCCAACAATGCATTCTTGTTATTTTGTTCCTTGCAGAAAGAGGTAGAAGGTAAGTAAATTGGATGATTCCTAAGTTTTCTCAGAATCTACAGTGGCATCAAAAATTCTTACAGTGTCAGAATTATCTGATTATTATGAGGAAAATACATCGGACTCCAGAAAGTGTAGTAAAACTTGTAAGTTTATAAAACTAAGTTTACAGTGATTATCAGGTAGTCCTATAAGATCAGTGGACAGAGTTGAATCTGCTGAATGCACTGTGAGAGTCATTAAACTACAGAGTTTCTAGCAAGATCTCCACAGAGCCTTCAGTTCTCCAGTCTACACCGAACTGTAATAGGCGGACATCACCCTCTGTGGGACACCCAAGTTTTCTTTGATCCTGGGCCACGGTGGACAGAACAGCACCGCTCTTTACAACGCCTTGGCAGGTGAGTTTCGCAAATGTTATTAAATCGTCAAAAAACCACTCCTATGATCTCTCTTTCTCTATTCTTTTTCCTCTTTTGGTTTGTAAGAGCAGGTTCGAACATTTCAGAGACAACTAAAAAGTTACTATTTGCTTGCAATATTAGCATTGTGGGCTTTGGATAGCAAAGATCCCCAAAGCCTCCACATTAAAGGGCCATTTGCTCGAGTGGCAGTTCTGTGTAATGGTGGGACTTTTAGGCAGTTGGGTCTGATGGGACCCCCTTATGTCATGGCCATCATGCTCTAGGGAAATAGTTTATGTGAGAGCTCTCAGAAGTTCTTGTGGGATCATATGAGTTCTTGCAGGTGACCATTATGAGAGAATCAAGTCTGGCCTCACCAAGTCTGGCCTCACCAACATACCTCTCAGTACTCCAGGTCCAGATGTGACTATCCCCTCTGCACCTGCTCTTGCCATGACGTGCTGTCATCTACTACTCTGACCAGAGGCCAAACCAATGGAGCTCAGCCATCTTGGATTGTAAACCTACAAAACTGCGAGCTAAACAAACCTTTTATCTCCATGAGTCAGCAGCTGGGGTCTTTTCTTATAGTAATGCAAAATGGGCTAACATGATTAGCTGTACGAAAAGGCTTTGAATCCTTGACAGAGAAAACACAGCTGAAACTTCAAACAAACAAGAAACCTAGATAAGGAGAAAATATCCCACTCGCATTCCCCTCGTATCTTCCAAAGTTTAAATCATTTTTCTTCATTCTTCATTTATTGCCATTACATTCTACCCAAAATATTGTTATCTGAAGCTATAAGCATTAAGGGTAGTTTGATAAATGGCAAAGATAAATGAGTTCTTAAATGTAAAGAGCCTAATTTGTATCCATCTCAAAATCTTTATCAAATGTTTCCATTCATCTCTGTATATACTCCCCTACATATTCCCCAAAAAACCTTATTTTTCTCCTGCAAACCCTCAACTCAGCTAGTAATAGATTATCAGCTGCTCTGCCAAAACTTCATTCATTTTCTCTTCGCTTCATGCCTGATCAGCAGCTAACCGAAAACCAAATGTGTCGCTCTCCTCGAAACATCCCTGACATCAGTGCCTTTCTCCTTATTACTTTTATAATCCATCCGAGTCATCTGTCTGTCACCAGAGCTGGCACTATGTGGCAAGGTGGCACCACTGGTCCTGTCCCTGGTCTCTCCCACTTTGATTCCTCATGCAGCTGGCCCAAAATCATTGCTGAAAATGATGCAGAGGTTCCCATTAGCTCATTGATTACAGTCCAAACTTGACCTTCTACAACCTGCCTTTTTCTACCCTCTGTCTCACTTCTCGACAGAATCAATGTTCAAAACCGCAGATCCGTGAGGTCCCTACTTTCCATCACGGAGCCCACGAGACCTCAGTGCAGATTTGACTGTCAAACAGGCCTTTTTTTCCAGAACTTTCGCCAGGCCTTTACCTCCTCAATAATTTTTTGACCAGCACAAGAGCGCCCCCCCAATTTTAAATGGGGACACTTTTCACATTTTTTAATCTCCCTCCTTGCTAAAAATAAAGAAATAAAGTTTTTATTTACTGATAAAATTGACATTAGCCTTACTTAATTCTTTTTTGATGTTAGCCTCTAGCAATCTGGCATTCTAATTTAACCACAATATGTTGTTTCTACCTCTGTGTGTTCAAGTTTCTGATCAAAATGAGTATTTCTGGACTATATCATTTGTAGTTAAAAGTGAAAAGAACCCCGTCCTAGATATCTGTGCATTTGAGTTCTTGACCTTGTGTTGTCTCTCACTGGCTGCATAGCTTTAAATCATTTTCCTTCTGTAATCTTTAATTAGATGTATTGCAAAATAAAATTCTGGGTGTGTGTGCGTGTGTGTGTGTGTGCACGTGTTACTGGGGATTCCAGGGTCTTTGCACCGAGTCATATCACAGCCCACTTTATTTTTCATGTTGGGACACAGTCTCATTAAATTGCTGAGTTGCCCAGGCTGGGTTCAAACCTGCGACCCCTTTGCCTCAGCCTCCCAGGACTCTGGGATTATAGGAATACATCACTGCACCCAGCTGCAAGATGAGACTTTTGTACTGGTTTGCCTCAGGTTTCTTGTCAGTCTGTGATTAGAAATCTCAAAATTTAACTTAACATTTAAATGAAAAAGTGTAGGCCTTTGTTCTTTCTAAAGGCGTTTTTGATTCACAAAATTATTCAAAAAGAAACTATGATACCAAACTTTCTTAACATATTTAAATCATTTGATTAACAAAAATGTGAATTTTATTTTTCAAAAACCTGTCTATTGAGAACCATATCTATATTTAGATGCCCAGAATAATCTTAACCAAACACTTGGAGAAAAAATAGTAACTTAGACCACACAGCTACTCAGATCTGAAGCAGGTTCACACAGTGTAGCGTGCTGTAATAGAAGGTGGGTGCTGGGGTCTGTGAGTCAACGACCTCGCCCCCCACACTTGGGACCGGCAAAGTTACAAAAGTGTGAGCTCAGCCACCTTCCGCTCCTGCCTTCTACCAGGCATGTGGGGACGCAGCAAGGGAGCTGTCGCCAGACACCAGACCTGATCTTGGACTCAGTAGCCTCCAGAATTGTGACAGAATAAATCTTTGTTCTTTATAAATGATCGAGTCTGTGATATTCTGTTACAGCAGCACAAATAGACTAAGGCACAGGATACGCACTGTTTATTTCTCAACCATCTCAGGTCACTGGGGTATGAAGAGTAGAAAAACAAGCCTACATGAGAGTGTCAGAGAGTGAACTTACACTGAATTTTTGCTGCAAGTCTAAGGAGCATTCATTCTTACAACTGACAGAGGAAGTTTGTGAAAATTTCAAAATCATCATTAAAGATAACGTATGGGCACTGATAAATGTAAACAAGGCTACGATCCATAATACATTCACTAGGACAAAACTTACGATATTGAAAAGCTAATACCCTCTCATATCTAAGTTTCTGACAAACTTAGTACCTTGAAAAAGAAAAACAAGAGAGAGAGTTTATTTCTGGCTCACACACAAATTCGCATGGTTCATTTGGGCATTGCCTTCACCTGGTAACTCAGATGCCCCTACCTCCTCATCTTGTAATGCTTCCATCTCTCTTGTACTCGGGTCTGAGCTAACTGAGCAGGGCAGAAGAGAACAAGGAAGAGGAATACATTTTTTTAAACGCCTTGACAGCAAGTGATTGGCTCCTGACTTCCGGTCCATTGCATTGATTACAAGTAGTCACAGCATCTCACCTCCCTCCCAGGGTCTTGGAAGAGGCATTTCCTTGGAGGACATGACTAATGGGAAACTGAATACACATGAACACTGGACATTGCTTCTGCAAGTAAGACGGTTTGCCCTGCTTGGAGTCTAGATTTTAGATAAGCATATTCACTTGCCACGTCTTTATAAACTATTAGTCACAGGGCACAGCTTGCACATTAGAGACAAGTATCTGTTCATTTAGCAATGCGAAAAGGCTTTCCTCCCAAGACATACATTACTGAACTTCACAGAAAGAGATAGGAGCTGAGTTCATCATTAGGGGACTGAGTCGATATGCATAAAATTATTCATCTTTATTATGTTCCAGATTCAAACAACCTATCATTCAAATGTCTCTTCAGGTCATTGTCATTGAGTTACTTTTTCAAATAAATGTAAGCTGTTTAAAAAACCTTGCCAGGCATGGTGCTGCATGCACCTGTAATCCCAGCACACAGGAGGCTGAGGTAGTAGGATGGAGGCTGAGGTAGTAGGATGGCTATGAGTTTGAAACCAGCCTGGGTTGCATATTGCAACCCTGTCTCAGGGAAAAAAAAAATTTACAAGTTGTAAGAAGGTTCATTCACAGACAAACAGCTTTATTTTTATGGTAAAAGCAGTCATATTTGCAAAGGGAGGGAATTTTAAAAATAATAAAATTTTATAATGTATATAGTAAATAGTACCAGTTAGACTACAAGCTGGATACTTGGTAATAGGCTCAGCAGCTGTTTCCTGTAAGAGACCATATAGCAAATATTTTTAATTTTGTGGAAAATACATTCTTTGCTAAAATTGTTCAATTTGGTCCATGATGCATAAAAGCAGCTGCAAACAATGTATAAACCAGTCAGTGGATATGTTCCAATAAGTTTATTTATAAAAATACTGAAGTAGACAGATTTGGTCTGTAGGCAATAGTTTGCCAACCCTTGCTACACAAATGGAAAATAGTGCTAGATATTATGTATCTAATCATTTAAAAATATAACTCTACAGGGGCAAAGTAATGAAAAGCAATAAAAACCAGAATCTATCTACCTATCTATCATTATCGACATTAATTAGCCTTAACAAATCTGAAAATTAGTTTCGAGCAAAGAGATTATTATATACTTTTTGTAAGAAATAGTCTACCAATATCACTGGATAATAGAATTCCTTAAATTACTACTATAAATTCAAAAATAACTTCCTCCATGTTCAAAAAAGCCCAATGAGAAATGGATAAAAATTTAGTGTAGTGGGTAAAAATGGCTTTGGGTCCACTTAAAAAGGCAAAATAAACTTTCTCAAGGATCTTTTAACTAAATGGCAAGTCTTACCTTATGAAAACTCATTCCATTATTGCTTCTTAATAATGCTGGTAGAAGTAAAGGTTGACGGTGACGGAAAGGTTGTGTCACAGAAATGAAGTACACACAGAGAGCACGTAGGGCGCGAAGGATGAAGAAAATGGACTAAGCTTTACACAAAAGTCAGTGGAAATGACTTGCTTATTATACCTCAAAATATTTTTGTTTGGTACTTTATCATATTTCTTATTCCTAAAGTGTCAGCAATGCATTACACGGTGACTTTAAAGCTTCAAGTAACTTAGTAATACATAAGCACTGTCAGCGAGTAACATTAGAATTCATTGCTCAGAAAATGGCTCAACTGCAATCGTAGATAAATACTATCTATAGTACTATAATTTTAGAGATATAAATGGTATTATTTGTCTTCCAGATTGGTAGTTCTAAGATAGACATACTCATAAATTTTTGTGTCATCACTCAATCTACCCTGTACATTAACAGTTATATTATTGCTGAAGTGCCATTTCCTCAAATTATAGCCCTGTAACAATGCATTTCAATTACTTCACTTATAAAAATAAATGTATTGTTTGTCCCAAATATACTAAGCATTGACTCTCAAAGCAAATATTATCTGCATCAAAATGCTCTTAATTTATAAACCAATCACAGGATGATGGAAAGATCAGAGAACAGAATCAGAAGGTAAGACTTCAAGGCTCTGGTCTAATAGTTATTAGCTCTGTGACACTGAGCAGCTGGTGACTGCTCTGAGCTTCTGCTTTACCTATAAAACATAGGACTCCTCTAGTCACTGTGAGGATATCACAAGATAATACACTTACAAGCAACTTAAATGCTACACAAGTATGAATTATCACTTCCCAAATCATGCTTTTGACTAAGAAAAATCTATTTACTAAAAGATAATCACTTTGGAAATAAATGACTTTTTGCCACGTTCATGAACAACATCAAGTCACAATTGGACTGTGTTCTAAGACCAAAGATATCCATGTATTAGAACAATTGGGAAAGCTCAATGTACATTACACACACATACACCTTAGATATTAACTGTCATGTTCAACCTAGCAAATGTACATGTTCTTCTGGAAGAAATATTTGTTTTTACCTAGTGTGTTTATAGCTAAACTAGAATGAGTAAGCCTACACTGAATTACCATGAAAGATTTAAAATTTCCCAGTGACTATAGTTTGTCTCCTTGCTTCAATAGATTTTCATGTAGCACTCTGATATTTAGCATGGGAAAAAAGACTTCAAATCTCATTACACTGTAAATTTATAAACCACTATCAGGTTTAATTTATAGAATTCAACAGATAAATGGGAAAAGCATTTTAAGGTTTCATATTCAATCAATGTAATCAGCCTTTTGCAGAGATTTCTTATATTCCTGAATAGGCCAAAGGCAGGAAAGATGTTCAAGAACTTTACTATTTTTAAAAAAATTATTGAAACATCTTGGGGTTTCAAGGTAGTTCTGAGCTAGTGGGACGCGCTGAGGTCTATGAGTGGCTCTGAGACAGCAAGGAGAACAGGATAAGAAAACAGGACAACAAAAGTTCTTGGCCTCTGCTGAGAGTGCCCTCTACAATCAAGTACTCTCCTGGCTAGCCGTTTCTTGTCTCCATCCTGTTGGACTGAATTTATGCAAACCTATCTGAATTAGTGTGTAGGCGAGAGGGTCAAATATAAGCCATGTAATGGGTGCCTCAAAGGGTTTTCTTTTGATATGAGTAGATCAATCAGAAATAAGGGTAAGAACCCCTGTCAAGGGTGTCTAAGACTATAATGGTAATAAATATCTATCTTGTCCTACCTAAAGAACATTAGAGGGGGTGAGGATTTATCTCAAGTAGGAAAGCGCTTGCCCAGCAAGCACAAGGCCCTACTTCGATCCTCAGCACCCACCCACCACCCAAAAAAGAACATTAGAAAAATTCTGAAAGGGCCCTGATAGAGAATCAGGCTTTTCCATATTGTGACAGATTATTATCCCCATGTGACAGCCTTGCAGATCAATTCCAAATACTTATAAATACAAGCCTTTAAGTAATACAGTACCTCTTCTTGTATTGGCTTCTTAAAGGACTGTAGATATGTTCTAGATGAAATGATGTATATTATGCAGAGAAAATGTGTGATATTTTACTCTTGACATGGACTTTCTAAATTATAACATAGACATATTCTCCCAACTCACCACTATTTGCAAAGGCGCTCTGCTAGGAAACTACACATGCAGTAAATTATGAGCTGATGTATTTTCAGAAGTAAATTTGTTACTTACGCTGTAGTTCTAACTCTCTTTAATTGTGTGATGAACAACTAGTTACAATCTAAGTAAAACACATCTGATAGAGCAACAGACATTAAAAATATTTTTATAGTAGCAAACAGCTTAACATACCAAATAATTCCTTTCAAAATCCTCTTAATTTTCTATTATGAAAAGTCTGCATGATAAAATTGGGTCAGAACAT
Organism: Hystrix cristata; assembly: GCA_004026905.1. Lineage (NCBI taxonomy): Eukaryota > Metazoa > Chordata > Mammalia > Rodentia > Hystricidae > Hystrix > Hystrix cristata. Next base: position 93,375 of record PVJO010001262.1, on the reverse strand, counting down.
TTTTATAGAACTGTTCGATTTCCTCCGAACTAGCTCTGTCTTTAATACTAAGGTCATTTTGCATTTTTGTCAGAGATGATGCTTTCTTTCCTGGGCAGAGTGCTCGCAATTTATTCATTTTAGTGCCTTTACTCCCCCATGACGGCCACACTGCTGCAATCTCTCCATCGGGACTTAACATCTCTCAATTCTGCCTTTACATGTTTCTAACAATGTTTCACTGATCCTAATGGACAGTAGATAAATGAATGACAAATCCTATTTTGTTGACTTATAAAATTCCTATGGTTCTTGTATGGGATTGTCTCATTCTAAAAAGCTGTTTGTAAGCACATTTAAAATTGTGAGAAAATTTCATGAAATGATAATTGAGCTTTCTTTCATTAGCATATTCACATGGTTTCTATCAAAATTCCCTACATAGAGTATTTCACCCCAAGACTATCAAATACATCTCACCTTGAGGCTATATTTTCCTCACTGCTCCAACTAGATTTATTGATTAAGTAGTTTAATACTATCTTTATCAAAGATTTTCCTTTTGCGATGGCAGTAACTTTCAGATATATAAAGAAGCTTATCTTTTCTATTTACCAGATGTTACAGTCACTTCAGTGATAATGTTAGCAATCTCGTATTAAGGTTCAGAAATCATGTCTTGCGTTGTAATAAATAAGAACTTTTACAGACTCCATTATGCCCCCTGAGGAAATGAATTGACATCCTAGGCCTATCACTCTGCTTTTGGTTTATCTCGCAAACTGTTATCTCTTCCATTTCTCAGATAGTCAAAATTTTCCAAGAAGATTTTTGTTGCTGACTCTCCCAATTCTCTGGAACTTTGCAATATTAAATCAGTGTCCTATGTGCATATGAATACTTTGTATCAATATTTCCTTTTTAAATATATTGCGGTGGTAGCTATCAGCCCTGGGAATTAATCCAAATACCACGCTCTGAAGATATCCTTCTTTGGTATCTAATCAAAAGCATCAACACAACGACAGCAGCCCTTTCAGGAATCCTGTCAGATTTCATTTATCTGAACTTATTGGGTAAGTGAGCCAAATGATAAGTGCTTTAAAGTAACCACTTTTTCCTCTCGTGGTCACAGAGATCATTTAATGGGAATATAAACTGATTAATATGTATTCATACTGAATGTATGATACAATTTTACCTTATTCTTATTTGGTTATGATAAGCCATCTTCTCGACTTGAAGTTTTATTTCACAACTTTGCAAACTAGTATTGTCCAGAAAAATACACATATTCACTCCATTTACTAATACTGTATCAAGCACTTTCGCTTCCATCTCTGTCCAATTTCTTCTAATATGCTATAACATATGTCACTTCTTTTAGGACTGAGCATTAGTCAACTTTCCTGTCACCGAGGCACAATACCAGAGGTTTAATGTGGGTCACAATTCAGTGCGTGGTCAATTGGGTGCAAGGCAGAAATATCACTGCAGAAGAACATGGTAGAATAAAGACCTTTAGGTCATGGCACCCAGGAAGGACAAGAGAGGACAGTGACAAAGAGCAAGAGTCCAGGGACCATATACAGTCCCAAGGTCATGACTCCGGGACTCACCCAAACACCCTCAGAAGGATGTTTTACTAATCCCCAAGGCAGTTCCCAAGCCAATCAAGTTGACACAAAGCCTAACCACCACATACCAGAAAGAATATTGACTCTAGGCACATAATTAGCATATTCTGGAAAATGTTCATCATAATATCAAAGGTTACAAAATGAGGCATGTAACAAATTAACCTTTCCAGTACCAAGAAGGTTAGTTGCACAGTCACTGAACACACTCTAGCCAATGGTTCTGGGCAAAGTCCCCACCCACAAGATGCTTACACTAATCTAGTTGGTGAGGTATAATGACTAAAGAACAAATTTATATGCACATAATAATATGGGAATTTATGAAATGGGAAATAAATGCACAAAAAGTTAGAGAAGATTTCATGCTGGAGAAATTAAATGCTTTACACAAGTCACTATCAAGCAAGGTCAGCTGGATACACAGGGAATTCTGGAGATCCTTTCCAACCAGATAGAGTTGTGGAAAGTGGGAGACACATTGCTGTACAGGGATACAACATAAGAATAACTTAGAAACTCAGAGAAACCTTATGAAATAGGAGAATGACTAAATTATTAACTTCTTTGGCACTGTTTCCTAATCACTTAAATGTGGAGAATGAATAAAATACTCCAAATTTTCTCTAAGGTCTGACATTCTGAAAACATATTCAACCAAAAACCCTGCTATATGCACAGATAACCTTTAAAAAGTGTGAATGGGGGCAAAAAAACTATTTCTTCCAAGTAGAGAACTCAAAAAGTCTTACTGAGAATTGGTAGCATGTTGAATAATATCTTAAAATGTGAGGAAAATTTAGACAAGCAGAATGATAAACAAAGGCCTTCAGGTCTTAGAAATAGTAAAACTGACAACTAAGATTGCTCTATATTGTTTCGCTCCTTCTAGTCATACTTATTAGAGATGCATTCAAACTTCTTATTTCCTTGGAAGTGAAATATTTTGCGTTTTGTGTGTCATATTTCTGGAAAGGAAAAACTTGGATGAAAAAGGATAAGGACACATAAGAGGTGAAGAGAAATGCAGATTTTAGAGGCATCACATATTGTGAACAAGAAGCAACAAGAAATGACACTGAGTACCTATCATGTGCCTTTCTTTATGTTAAGTGTTTGATTAATATTATCTCACTGAATAATTAAGGCCAACTTTAAGTACTCTCTAATTTTTTCTATGTTGACTCTGTAAACTACGAAAGCATCATAGTCCCAGAAATAAACTGAGTTGGCAATATCCTCACTCAGTAACTGTCCCTGTTTGTTAAATCTCACCTCTGAAGATGTCACAGCACTCAGGAGATCTTGAAAAGCTAAGATTGGCCACATAAAAAGAAGATGCACAGTGGTGATATATTGTTTCTGAAGCTACACTATGCAAGGACACTTGTTATTACTCGGTGATCCTGGACTTTTGATGTGAGTAGTATTGAGTCACTGTCTATAACTATAATGTACAGGGTAATTAAATTGACCCCAAAATGTTAGGGGAAAAAAATCTTCTTGCAGATATTTGTCACCCAGTAACACTCTGGCACTGCCCTGTAACTAGAAAACCCCATTTTGTGAAGATTTAATGCCTTCCCACTGTTACAAAGGGCTCACAGACATGACATCGATATCATTTTTCATACTACTGTCTCACTGTAAGGTATTTTCTAACTTTAAGTAGCATCCTCAGTGTTTTCCAAGAACATTTCTCAAAATAAAGCCAATCAATACTACCATTCTTTGGTTCCTTTTCCTTGAAAAATATAAGATCGTCTACATTTTATAAGGATTTATGCCTTTAATATTTGTTATTTATCATATTCAAAACTTCTTTTTCACAACTAGATCATTTGGCCTTTTTTTCTTTCATATCTTTTGCACTGCATTTTACACATAATTTTATTCTAGAAAAACATATCTCAGTTGGCCAACCCTATCCGTGGATTCCATATCTATGGATTCAACCATCTGCAAATCAAAAACTATTTTTAAAAGAACTGCATCTATACTAAACATTTATTGATTTTTTCTTGTCATTATTCCCCAAACAATGTATTACAATAATTATTTATATAACATTTGCATTTTTGTATGTATTATAAGTAATCTACAAATTATTTAAATTTTCCAATAGGATATGTATAGACTATATGCAAATATTACACTATTTTATATAAAGGCCTTGACTATTTGAAGATTTTGGTATCCGTGTAGGGGCCTGGAACAAATCTCCTTCCCATGTTGAAAAAGCCTATACTCCGTGATTGCTTCATTAATCACAAAATACAGTCAGAATTTTAGACCGTATGGGATACAGGATTTACATAGTCCAGACACCTTCAGCTACAGCTGAAGAAAAGGAGAAAGTTCAAAGCAAGTTGATAGAGACTTTTTAGCCTGTTGATGTCAAGAATTTTAGTGTCCTAATGATCTCACGCTTGTCACACTTTTATATGTCATAAATCTTCTACATGGAAAAATGATTAACGCAACCATCATATTTTCTGCCTAGTGAGTATAAATTGAGAATGAATAGCAAATAAAACGGGATAAGCATACTATTGTTTTAAGTACACTGAAATAATAACATCTGTAGGTCCAAAGATCAAACTAGGGTTTTAGAAGAAAATATATGTCGTATGAGAACAGAATAAAGTTACAAAGTGAAAGTTAGGGTACAGAGGGAAGTCCACAAAAAACAAAAGGAGTGAGTTGAATGAGAAGAAAGAGAAGAGATTAAATAGGTAGGTGGACCAAACCTTGAATGGCTCTGCAGCCTGGCTAGTAAGTTTACAATGTATGTTCTACAATGCATTAGCAGATTTTAAGTAAGAAGACATCTTCAAATATGTCTTAAGAATGATAACTCAGGCTGTGAGGTGGGTCGTCAGTGAGGTGGAGGACGCTTCTACCTTTACAAACAGAAAATTAGTTAAAAGGCTACTGTAACCCATGCAAACAAGGATGATAGCTTTGATTTCCATTTGAAAAAGAGTAAACATGCTCCAATATTTTGAAAGTATACTTTCCTTACTAGACCTGTATTACTAGGATGAGAAAAAAAAAAGTGTTTATCTTTGAGAAACAAATAAACATTGGCAAGGAAAAATTTTATGTTGTGGGAATTGAAACTACAAAGCTTAATTATTAAAATGTATTGGAGCTCAGTGTTGGGGCAGAAATCAGTTTTGGTTCTTTAAACGAGTAGTCTGAGCAAGGAAGATGACATTAGAAATGCCAGGGCAGCTCTCCCGGCCATGCACAGTCATGGCTTAATGCAAAACAGAAAATAATTTTAAAATAAACCTCTTAAAACCCAAAACACTGGAAAAGTCTATTTATTTGAAGACTTCCTCCTCAACTGCAAAAGCAAATGCCAAAATACCAGCCAAGCTCTTCATTCCGGTGCCAATTCTGACTAGTTTTGTGGATGTGGCATTGTTCCTGTGCCAGCTTAATTTTTTTTAATTATTATGTAGTCTGAACACTAGAGAGGAATGCCAAAAAGGAAAAATAAGATCAAACAATATGATTGCATTTAGTTCAACTCCATCCATTACCTAGACAAGAGAATGCAATTATGATTTTAAGGATGGAAAAAGGGAGTATGTATTTACATGAAAGAAATCCAGACAGTTTGCTTCTGCAAGAAATCTGTAGAAAATTTTATTTCTTGCCATAATCTGTTATGACAATGAATTCTGAAACTTCCAATATAGGTTTAAAAAATAGAGAAAATACTAAAATATTGTAGATAGCAATAGTTGCTTTAAGGAGTCACACTCAAACTTGTATTTTATGCACATTATGAAAAATTATTACAACGTTAAACTACAGAAAATCTGCCGAATTTATATCCATTGTATGAATGTCAATCTTTTATTTTGACACCCTTGTTTGGAAAGTACATTTTTGGTAACACATCATTATTTCTTTTAAGATTTTCATCAGTAAAATGAAGGAAGGGATCCGATTACAAAATAACAATAACACTGAATGTAATTGCTGTATTTTTGTTGTTGTTGTTATTGCAAGGTTCTCAAAGAACCGGTTTCTCTCCACATTTCCACTCTCCTCCACTCATATACGTAGAACCACATTCCCTCTGACCTGGGTTCCAGGTTTCCAAATACCCAGCATGTTCAGATGACTTTCCCGCAGCAAATGGAGCCTCCTCCCAGAAAAGTCTGAGTCATCTTCAAAGACCGAGATTAAACATGACCTCCTTTCTACACTTTCTCTGAACTTTGCAAGAATAATTAGTAATTGGCTTCCTTATCCATCCATCAGATATTCTTACTATACTTTTGACTTGCTCTTTTATAAATAACTTCAAAATACCATATTTTAAGTAGCTATATTTCTTCCTATCTCCTAACATGCTCTGAAAGTATCTCAGAGATTAGATGGATAGAAATATACATGACAGATATGCATATAAATAATAAAATAGAGGCACATGAATATATATGTAAATAATAGTTATACCTACATACACTTATAAACTCATGTTCAATTAAGATTCATCCCATCATGTGCCATGTTCACAGTGCTTGTACTATAATCTGGGACTCAGAAAATATTTGATGAGTAACTAAAGTAGATGAATTAAAACAGTGTTAGGGGTATCATAATAATGTGATTATTGAGGCTATGATTATATATTTTTTTTTCTTGCTATGACAAAATATCTGAGGTTGAGCACTTTATAAAGAATGAGGCTTGTGTGGCTCATAGTAATGGAGGTTCAAGGGCATGTCACCAGCATCTGCTGTGCTCTGGTGAGGGCATTATGGTAGGTAGTATGTGGTAGATGTACATATGAGAGAGAGAGAGAGAGATCACATGGTGAGACTGGAAACCAGAGGGACTGAGGAGCCAGACTTGTTTTGTTTACAACAACCTGCTCTTGTAGAAATTAACTAGGGTTCCATAAGAATTGCATTAGTCCTTTCTGAGGATTATATCCCCAATGACCTAGAAACCTCCCCTTAGGCCTACCTCTTAAATATTTGAACACCTATACACTGCAACTCTGGGGATCAGCTTCCAGCAAACAGAACTTCACGGGAAAGAGTTAAACTACATTCAAATAATGCCAAAGATCAAAGATTTTTAAAGGTTATCTATCTATCAACTCAAAGTACCAAATTTATACGATGTTATATCTGCATGGATATGATTATTTTTAAGAATGTTTTTCAAAAACATTAATATACTAAAGTGTGCCATTGCTATTCCCTAGAAGAAAAAAATTAATGAAAATAAACTTTTAATTAAATAATCTAGGGGTTGGGGATTTAGCTCAAGTGGTAGAGTGCTTACCTAACAACCACAAGGCCCTGAGTTCAATCCCCAGCAGCCTGCCACCCAAAAAATCCAGTAAGACTCTTTGATAATCTACACACAGGGCACTGTACAAGATTAACTACTGGGCATGTAAATATAAACAAGATGGGACCCTCCACCTTCAAGGAATTCTGGTGTAGTGGGAGAGACAAAAACAAGAACAGGTAAATTCAATTTGGCAGAATTGAGGTTAAAGGGAGGTAAGTACAAAGTACACTGACTGTAAATATGACAATGGAAAACTTTACCTGAGGAAGTTGGAGAAATGTCAGGTGGAAGTGTAGCCAAAGAATGAGAAGAAAAGATCGTGACAGGAATATGTAACAGCATGTACAACAGCATAGAGACTCGAAAAATGTGGCACTCCACGGTACCTGCCTCCAATTAGAGGTAACAAAAGCATCAGACACAAATGCAAAGAAATTGATATTAGAGAAGTGGGCAATGCTCTCTGTTCTAGGAAAGTTCTTTGGACAGTGTCTTAAGGAAATCAGCAGAAGAGACCAGAAAGCAGCCTGTGTTCAGGGTCTAATGGAAAGAAAATGTCAGTGTATCTTTGACACTCCATGCATACCTCTGGACATGATGTAAACATTGAGTTCTGCACATTTAACAACTGACTGAAATACATAAAGATTAAAAAGATCACACCAGCAAATGTATCGGTACAGATCATGAATGAGACACCATTTTAAGAACTATGGGGTTGTCACAGACATACAAGGCACAATTAGCATCCTCTAAGTTTTTATACACTAATATGGAAAAGAGATATAGATAATATAAATATAGATACAGATATACCAGGATAAGTATTTAGTATACACAGTTAGAACTAAATTACATGAGCCAACAATTCAGCTGAGAAAGCTTATTAAGGATCACACTGTGTTCTGTATAAGCAACAGGAATTTGAATACAATAACTCAGGACTTACTAAACCAGAGACAGAGTCCTGAGGTGACTGCAGTATTTAAATTCATTCTTGGGAACTGTGCTCTATAGGGTCAAGAAAATAATGTTTTTTTCCCATACATAAAACTTTCACAAATATTCTTATGAATTAATAAAATAAAACTGGATTTTGCTATCATACTGCATTTATATTTATATATTATCAGCACTTCTTGGCTATTTAAGTGAATTTCAGATTACCTAAAGAAAGTAAATGGTAAGCCACATGCAATTCATTTATAAAAGACTCTGTGTTGCATATAAACACTGTACTCAACATTTGGCACAGAAATAATTCAACATTCAACATTAATGTTATCAATACAGGAGAAATAGAAATTTAAAGTAGAGAAACCCAAAAGAGCCTAACGTTTACATTTTCAATTTTGACATGTAATTTTTCAAACCTTACAATCCTTTAAAATAGCTATTTATATTCTATTTCTTTCCTAAATTTAACTATGCTTTTCCCATATGAGACTCAGGATTCTGACCTATAAAACAAAAAGAAATTCTGTGGTACACAGTATGGAAATGATAGAGTTTCATGATGCACTAGGCTATTATTTAGGCTGAAAATAAATTGGTTTTCTTTAAGAATAGACTCCTTTTTAAAAATATATATTGTGTTCCAGAATCTGCCTGTTCTCTTTTCCTGCATATCCCCTCAGCCCACAGGAGCCGAACCATTTTTAAGTTCCAGAGTCTGGGAGCATTCTCATCCACTAGAGGGAAGAGGAATTATTTCCAGTGCTCTCCAACCTACATCTGATTTATTAATTTATTTATTGATCCTTTTATGTCTCAGTAACTCTAAATGGAAATACCTTCCTATTCCAGAAACTGGGATTTTCCCACTTTGAGACATGAGGGTCCATCTTACTCTCAACACCCATCTCTAAGGAATGAAATCTAACCTCTGAACAAACTCTAGCCGCAGGCCTGAGATCCCACTGCCAGGGATAAGTAATCCGTGTGTGGACCCTTGACTGGCCTGCCCTCTGTGCGCTCACAGCACGCCCTCCATTCTGGGATTCACTGCTCATCACCGAGCTCTGACCATCTCTCCCATCAGTCCTTGAAGTTCTGACACCGACTGCTACTAAGCAGTACCTCTCATTGCCAGTGACAGTGTGGAATTTTACCAGAACTCTGCAGGTTGGGCAGGGAGTGAAGTTTAAAAATATCCTCCCACCATTTATGTTCCCAGACGATTTACTACAAAGTAACACACATAGTTCTTCCAACTCTCCATTCTTTGCCTCATACACGACTAGCTGATTAATCAGGAAAAAAAAATGCTTGCTAACCAGGCATTGGTTAATATTCTTTCTTTCCCTTGAACCCTGAACTTTGACCTAACACAGCCCTTCCTTAACAGCTATTCTGAAGAACAGGCCAGTTTGGGGTAAAACATACTTTGATCTACTGTCAGATCACATCACTATCCCTTAAGTAACAGTTCCTTCTAGTCTTGCTTTCTTCTACACACACACACACACACACACACACCACACACACACACACACACACACACACACACAGAGAGAGAGAAAAGAGTTTTTCTTAAGCCTTAAAATGGGCAGATCTCATGAGAATCATCTCCCTGTTGCATGTTGCCTTCTTCCTATTGAAATGCTTTTTTTTCTTGCTCTTGAAATAATTTTTTTTTCTAAAAAAAGTCTCTCCTTCAGTACAAATATTTTTATTTTATTCGACACTGATCACCGAACATCCTGCCTGCATACCCAGCCTGCATGCTTCTTTTGCCTTCAGAAGTTTTTGTCTCCCACCTCCACTAACTGCATCTTTTATGTACCCACTGATTCACAACTACACCCCAAGACCATTCACTAGACCCTTTCAGAGCTCACCACTTAACACTTATTCAAGGTGTGTTTTTTTCATTTTAGCCAAAGGAAATCCTGTGACTGATAAGTATATGGACATTGTGCATTCTTTAATTTTTATTGACTAGCTGACTAAATAAAAAACAGTATCTCTAACTGAAAGCAAATTTACCAACAATGAAAAATTTTTTCCTAGTTAATGCACAAGTGCTGAGTCCTGTAATTGGAACCAGATCCATTCATTATATATATTAACAAAGGCCAAACTCTTGCTTATCCCACAAAGCCAGGCAGAGGCTGGTACGGTAAACGGTTAAAAACATCTTGAAAAGAATAAACAGTTTTTGTGGGGTGCAAGATGTTGCTCAGCCTGAAAGAGCTGCTTGCTCTTCGTCTTTTCCAATTTTAATCTTTCCTGTTTTATGACAAGACATTAACTAATACCCTTTTATGAAATGAATGCCTTGATGTTAATTACTAAGCAAGTCTTTTATTTGTAATAGAGCTAAGTAATTTAACACCTTCCAGTCATTTTCTAGAACAAATGTATAATCGTAATTCTTTCAGTGCATTGGGGAAAGTACATAAAAGCCCCTGGAAATTGTTCATTTTGCTTACATGAAGCTGTTAGCTTAGTTAATTACAAGTCATTGTCTTGCTATTATTTTTTCATACAATTCCTTTCAGCATTGCCATTTATTTAGCAAGAACTATGCACATTTGGGTACAGTTTAAGAAAGAAAGACACTCAACAGTAACTGAGAAAGGGTATACTAGAGACCCCAATTTCCTCAGACCCATAACATCCTAATTTTTCACTCACCTATAGATATTACGTACATAATGTGTACCTACCTAGATTTGTTGCTAAGAAGTGCCACCCTAGTCTCTTTTCCATCAAGTCTCCCTGTTATGGTTTAAATGTCACTGTCAAACTTTAAATTACAATTTAATTCCCTCCATGAATGTTAAAAGGAGGAACCCGTTAGAACTTTTAACAGGTAATGAAGTCATAAGGGCTCTCCCCTTACAACAGATTAGTTGACACACGGGTGTAAAGGGTAAACAAGCTGTCTCAAAGTAGCCTGTTTACAAAAGCCTGTCTGAGGCTGTGTCTCATGTGTGCAACACTTTGACCATGTGAAGCCCTGTGCCATCTCAGGACTCTACAAATGTCCCACAAGCAAGATGCCCCTCATCAGACAGGCTCTCAATATTGGACACATCAGCCTACATAAACCTTTATTCTTCATAAATTACCCAATCTGCAGAATGTTCATTTACAGCAGTAGAAAAGAGACTAAGACACCACATGACATGCTACAAAGAAGCAACAGGCCACGGATGGATGGATGGATGGATAGATGGATGGATGGATGGATGGATGGATGGATGGACGGATGGATGGATGGAAAGATGGATGCAGAGATAGATAAAATCAGAAAGGTTTTACTTGGGAATGGGAAAAACAGATGAAATTAGATTTTAAATCGTTTAATCCAATTATGTTGATTTAGAGAAATAGTATGGATTTCTTGACTGATTAGTCAAAGAAGTCTTCTTTCTGATAATGACTTTGTTCACAGACTTCATAAAAAATATTATAGAAGTGATATATTTGGCAGGTTATAAGAGTAATCATTAAATATTTTAAAATTTTGGAAGCCAGTTGCTAAGCTACTACTGGCTTGAAATCTGTCATGTTGGGCATTTATTTATATCTTGGAAACAAACAAGTATTACAAATCAGCCTTTTGTTTTGTTTTACTTATGCAACACCATTGCCAAGCCCTTCAGAGAGTTCCAGCATAAAAATAAGGAAGGTATTTCCAATGTTGATAGTTTTTGTTTTAACCTGCTCATGATGTATCATTTGTGTTTCCTATCCAAACTCTTTCAAAATGTTTCATCAACTCTACTTCTTAGAGTTGTGAATTTAATGAGAATATTAGCCAGTGTGTAAACTAGTACTTTTTGGAAGAACTCTGAATATAAGTCTCTTCAAATGCCAACGAATCCTGTAAACAAACTACGTCCTTCCTATCTATCCATGGTCTGCTTTTATAGCCCTTATGGAAGTCTCTTCTTGGCCTTGGTCTTTTCAGACTGAAAACGTCTATTTTTTGTAACCTCCCATTAAATTGCTGTTCTTCTTAGCTCTTTTTAAGAACTCTTTGCTGGAACTTTTTCAAGCTAGTCTTTCCCTAAATACTGCAGTCGAATCTGTTTACAGTGTCTCACTTGTAGAGAAAAAATACCTACTGCACAACTACAGCTGAATGATGCCTTTTACTCGGTTGCCCTTACTTGTGAATAATGTCCACATATTTTAACAACAGCAAAGCAAACATAAGCCTTCACAACAGACAAAGATAAGTTTAAATGGTATCAAAAGGATAAGCAGTTAAAGTTAATATTAGTTCTGAGCAGAAAAGGACCCTGGTTAGATTCTAAATTTCAGATCTGTTGGGGAAAATATGTTAATATCAAAATTTAGAAATGATTTAATAATTATAATAATTTCTAATTTTCCAATAAGTCTATTTTCTTATTAAGCTTAGAATTAAACATCTGTTTCAAGTTTTTGTTGCTTAGTACTATCGATAAAAAACAATGTAGAAAATTAATATTACTATATTAGATTTGTCAGCTTTATCTTTTATGTGCTGATTAACATCTATAATGTATTTGATTAGGGCAGATGACTAAGCCAATTAATTTTGTATTTTGCCTGTGTAGGGCTATTTCATAAATATTTAAGCATCCTTTTTTAATCAAACTTTATTATTTGTGTTTACACTGCCTTTTCCTTCACAGCAAAAAAGAAAAAAAGAATCACTCTGATGTCAGCAAACCTTCATGTCCACAGGTGATGTCATCTCATAAATACATCTCTGATGTTTAAAGGCAGCTGAGCAACAGTGTACCCAGCATGGCACAGTGGAACTTGTTTAAAGGTAGCTGAGCAACAGTGTAGCCAGCATGGCACAGTGGAACTTGAAAAGTTAAGAGGCCTTTCCTTCAGACAAGTGTCCTCTCCAGACTGCCTCGGGCCTAGGCCAGAAATGCCACTCCCTCTTCTCTTCAGTTTGTGTAGGTGAACAAACTGCAGATACTGACACCAGGAAATTAGGGTCCAGTTAGGGAAAGAGGCTTTAAATTTCCTCCTGCCTCCCATAGCCACCACCCGCTTTTCTCCTCAGCCAAGACTAAGTGTCAGAATATGCAGATGCCGGCCCCAGGAGGTCAGGACCCTATTTTCTTTCCGAGGAAAGACAGAAGCTGGAGATGGCTGGGTTTGATAAAGCCACCCTGGACAGGTGTAGTATCTCATTATATTTCCTCTCCCCTCTGTTCCTTGCTATGAAAGACGCTTGCTCACCTGCACAAGGTGAGATGGTGATTTGAGGCAAATGAAGTAGTTCCATCTCCTCAGAGTTACCTTTGAATAAAGCCTGTTCTTTGTCATCAAAATAAATGCCCTCCTTTTGTTCGATCAGCAGCAAACAAACAGAATTTAGCATACAGACCTCACTTGTAATATAACAGAAGTATTAGGCCCTGTATATTTTTGATTCAAAAAATTTGATTTTAAACAATCAAACATAAATTACAGTTACATGTTGCTAAATGACAGGCATAGATTCTAAGAAATCGTCCTTAGGTGATATTATGGTTTGGATTTAAAATGTCTCTCAAAAGTCTCATGTGTCTAGAGTATGACTGGATTATGGGGACGGGTGCTATGCTCATCAGTGGATCCACCTGTTGATGATATCAGAAGCTGAATGTGCTGATAGGAGGTGGGACTTGGTTGGCAGTGGGTCCCTGTGGGCGTGACCAGGAAAAGCATGTTTTTAACCCAGCTCCTCCCTTCTCTCTGCTTCTTGGCCGCAATGGGATGCGCAACAGTCCTGTACCAGGCCTGTCCACCACATTTCTTCTGCTTTGGAGCCGGATGACTTTGATCTGAACCCACTGGAAACTGTCAGCCAATAAACCTCTCCTTGTTTAAGTTTGTCACAGTGACAGAAAAGTGACTAAGACAGGAGATTTCATCTTTTGTAAGTATAACAAAGTCATCTCTGACATCACAAAGTGATATACAGTAGTGCAATCTTATTGGACCACCATGGTTGGTGTCATCCATCATTGACCAAAACATCTTTATGTAACACATTTACTTACATGTCAAGATGCTACCAGAGGTTCTTATTTGAGCTGTGTGCCCAAAGGTATTATCTTACTTACTTTTCTCTTGTTGCTGAGAGAAAATACCCAACCCAAAGTTGAAGGGGAAAGGTTTGTTTAGCTCACAGTTTGTAGAAGTTTCAGTCCACCATCAGCTGGATCCAAGGCAGAGTGGCACAGCAGACAGGCAGAAAGCAGCAAAGTAAGCAAGGGAGGAGGAGGGAACAAGCATCTTTCTGTCCTTCCTATCTTACGCAGACTACTCACCTTATGGTGGGTAGCATTCCCACCCTTAATCCTAACATCCTTAATCCTAGTATCACATCCTTGATTCCAGCAGAACTACACCAAAACAATCAGTGGTGTAATCACACTCTCTAGATCACATGAGGCTTTGGGGGGACATCTAGACACAGACCATGACAGGTATGTTCCTGAACAATTACAATCTCCCAGCAGAATGTCTTCCTTAACTACAATGTAAAGTTTTCTATACTATATTGAGGAATCAGGAATTTTTTTTCTTTTGTAGAAATAAATTCTTTCAGTATTAGGATATGACTTTAAGCAAAGAGATACACAATGGCCACGAGCTATGTATGAAAAACTTTCCATGTAGCAGGGACTCCTATATAAATATGCAAGATGTAAGTAGACACAATTCACTCTACATAAAATGATTAAATAGAGTTACCAAAAAGTCCACTTCAGCATTTCTCAAATTATTATTTTCTAGGAAACATTCATACTGGACAAAATGCTATAGATTATCTTTCAAAAAGTATGTAAAAAGTAAACAAACTTCGGAAATTTTGCATAACAGAAAAGAGAACAGGTATCTCTAAACTTTTACTATATGAATATGCCATTTGAATCTCTAAGAGGTCAGTTTGCAGTTACCTCCAAAAGGCATATAAAACAGTTTTCTCTGAATATCTGCTTAGGTTTTCAGACAACAGTTTTTCAAGGTATGTTGTTTTGAAATATGGCTCTTGTAAATATGGTGCTACCCATTTACTAGTACTTTTGCTCTTCAACTGCTAAATTAGAGTGGCTGAGTTTATTCAGGCATCCTAATTTCTGGAACCGTGTCTTACATGTGGTTTCTCACATGTAAGGCCAAGAAAAAAATTGTGTGCAAGTTTATTTCTTGATTTTTGACCCTTCAGAAATTGTAAATTAGAGTTCTGAGCATTCAATTTACTATTTATTTTTCTATGTTGTTCGGTGATCAATACATTTCCCTAAAGGCAATTTTTTTATTTCTGACAATATTTTCCACCTAAAATATTGCTGAAAACTTTCAGATAAATAAGTCAGAAAAAGCAGACTTGCTTCAATTAGATCATTTTTGCTGATTTTGTATTTTAATCTAGCTTTTCATTTGAAAAGAGAGCTATGGTAAAATGTTAAATAAAAAAATGACATTCCATAGTTCATCCATTCATATTTTCCAAGCACATGAAGGAAACAAAGTCACTCGGTCAAAAAGATTCAGTATCTTATTAAAATATGTGGAAATCTAGGTATGCTGTTTTCTAAATATTTACCAGCTTCAGCAGTGGAGCTACACATTGAGCAAGAAATGCTTGTTTTGTCTTGACAGTCTGGGTGATGAACTTCTACAAATTCTGGAGGCACTCACAAGTTATGGCTTGGTATTTCAACTAGGATGGGCGGATATGTCAAATAATGTTTAGATTTGTACTCAGACTGCTTAGCATCATTATATACAACCCACGATTATTTAAACATTCTTCGCTTTAATCAACTCCTTCTAACCCAACAATGAGTTTATTGTATGGTTTATGTTTTAAGCCATTTGAGAGAGCGACTCAGTGACCAGAGGCTGCACGTGCTCTCCCCTGGGTAGCAGGTGTCACTCCAACACACACAGAAAGGAGCATTCACGCACAAATGGCTTATTCCTAATGGGGGATGGGGGAAACGAAGGGAGGTTGGTGAGGGCGGAACACCAAGGCCAGAAGTGCTTTATTCCTTGTGTCTTGGGAGGGGGAACCAAAAGGAACACTTGCTGAACTGAAAGCATAGAAGAGGGATTTCAAAATGGGAAAACAAAATTTAAATCACATAACAGAAAAATGGCAGCCAGACAAATAGTCTTATATCAGCTCTACCAGTTTATCTATTTTTAAAAAGACTGATACTTAATGCTGAATTTAAACATGACCTAGATTAATATTTTGCTCTTTATATGCATTTCCCTAAATAAATTTCCCTCCTTGTCAAATAGGGTAAATGAATACCAGTATAAACATGTCAGATCTTGAACGCCTTTGCTGAAAGTTTGGCTCTTCTCCAGTTCCTGCTGCAGAATATTATCAGAGGACAAAGAGCAAAACTGAATTCCTAAGGCAATTTCAGTAACAAACTAACTTGAAAGTAGCTCATACCTTATTACTTCCAAAATTCTCAAAAGAAAGGACTTACAAACAACAACGTTTACAAAATATGGGAGAAGGAGGGGTATGTTTAAAGAATGTGCTGAAGCTGTGTTTCCACATCAGGCTCACTTTTCCTAGACTGTCGGTGATCAATAAACATACTAAACTATCCTAAAGATATTATTATTCATAATTTTTATAAAGTCAACTATCCATATTTAAACAATCACTCTTACTGTCATGGTTATTTCTTTTTCAAAAATAAATTTTAGCATGTACATTTGAGACTTGCGACATGATATTAATAAGATATATATTATGGGCAGCAAAATTATTATAAGAGTACAGCAAATTAACATACCTATCATCTCACTTAGTTATTTTTTTAACAAAAGCAGCTAAAATCTACTTAACATGAATCCCAAATACTACACAATTTCATTAATTATGCTTTTTGTATTGTACATTAGATCTCTACACATTTATCCTACATACCTGCTATTTGTATCCCCTGACCTACAGATCCCCATCTTCCATCATTGTTTTATTACTATTTCTTTTTTGTTGTTAAACATAGCCTAGAACGACCACATAGTAGTCACTAAAGTTTCTCCATCATGTCACATTTTAATGGACATTGTCGAATTTATTATTACTTTATATTTAATTCTATACTAGAGCAGGTATAGTGTTTGTACACTTCTCTGCACATTGACTTGTTTCTGTATGACTGTTTGAAGTGTTTATTTAGAGCCTGCAAATAACATAAACACTATAATGTTACAGAGACCCTTTAAAGTCGGTCTCAGTCCTGAATCCTGGGCAACCTTAAACTCATGGAAATTCAATATCCTTATCTCTAAGAGGATTATACATTTTTTCACCCTTAAGGATTCAGTGAGGTAACATAGATTCAGAGTTTAGCCCACATTAATGACTCAACAAATTATGATTCAGCTAATATTCATTAGCTACCAAATAATATTAATAGTACTAACAAAAATGAAAATGATCCAAATGGTTTACTTTCTTTTTCTCTTACAGTGACTCTATATTTACTTTTCTGAATAAGTAATCACATGATTTATTTCCTCCACTGATCATGTTTGCTCCTCTAGTAGGTTCTGAGACCTTGCTTTTATTTCAGATTGAACTTTATTTGTTATTTGTCAAGGTGGCTCACTCATTCTGATCAGTAGATCCTCATTTCAAAATCTGTTCATTTCTATCTTTTCATGATAATCTCAGTAGAATTGAAACTAAGTACAGAATAGAAACAAATACATCTTTGCAGTGACAAGCTGCCTATAACTATAGTAATGAAGACCTCCACATAATTAATAGGTCACCATAACATGTCAGAGACTTAAAGATCCACCTAAAAAAGAACAAAACTGTGACGACATACACTTTGTATACTAAATTAATGCTGTCTATATCTTCCTTCTATTCCCATCCAAGTTCGTTTTACTCTCACATCTTGATTTCATTTTTATTCCGTTGTACAATTCACATTTAAATCTTT
Source organism: Hystrix cristata (assembly GCA_004026905.1). Classification (NCBI taxonomy): domain Eukaryota; kingdom Metazoa; phylum Chordata; class Mammalia; order Rodentia; family Hystricidae; genus Hystrix; species Hystrix cristata. The sequence goes on along the minus strand of PVJO010001262.1, from coordinate 75,494 downwards.
TCCTTATATGTTTTTTATGGTAAACACTGAAAAATTAACTATCAATTAACTAATTTGAGACAGTGCAGCTATGTACAGTAACTTGTCTTTTCTTCAACAGCCACATCATAGCTGAAACTGGGAAAGGGGGTTGTAGAATAGAACCCAGTTCACTCTGATTTCACAGCTGTGTCCATCGTAGTAAGAACTGTTGTTTCCACACTGAATTTCAATTGCAAAAAGTCATGTTGACTCTATATTCTTAAATGCCTAAACCAAATTATGCTTATGTCCTGGAGTTTAAGAGCATGAAATACTTCTGGTGAATTCACACCTGAAAAGAATGTATTGCTCTGCTTTCTGTTGCTGGGACAAATATCTGAGATATACAATTTAAAGGAGGTGAGACTGATTTTGGCTCACACTCTCAAGAGATTTTGGACCCTGTTTGGCTGGCTCCAGAGCAGAAACATCACGATGGAAGGGCAGAGTGGAGGAAAGCAGCTCACTCCATGGCAGCAAAAAGCAGAAGGGTTATAAAGAAAGACAAATATAGTTCCCAAGGTCATGACTCAGAAATGTGTTTTATTAATCGCCTCGGTATCTCTGAATCCAGTCAAGTTGCCAATCAAGATTAAACAACACATTGACGTTTCCTGTGGTTGAGGAACACGGACAGCTTTAAGGATATAACTGGACTCCCGATGATGACAGATAAAAGTGTATGATTTAAGTGCCTAGATGCCTGTCTGGGGACATTTCTTAACAGATACTGACCAAGAAGACTTTGTTCAAAGTGAGATCATCAGTAAAAAGAGCTGTCAGATATAGATATAGAAAGGAAGGAGCTTGCAGCAGTGGACAGCCTTAGGGAGGCCCTGATGGGGCCGGGAAGTGCAGTGAAGTAATTTCTTAGGGGTTGAGAAGGACTCTCAAAGAGCAGGAGAGATCTACAGACATCTGCCACAGCTGGGGAGAAGGAAACATGGCATAATACTTTTGGCAAAATGACCAGAGTGCTTTTGTCCAAAATGAAGCAGATGGATTTTAGGGTCTAGGGTTTTAACCAAAAGTAAGGACAGAATTCAGGCCAGATGTGTTTAGGTGGGCAGTGTTACCTCTCCTGGTATTCTGAGAACTCCTGTTCTTTCAACATAATGGTTAGGTGATTATAAATCAATTGTATTTAATATGCAATGCAGGTACATTTTTATATATTTAAAGTAATAGACTGGAGACTCTCAAATGGGGAGTAACTGGAGCCTAAAAAATGTTCCCTTCAAGTCATTTAAAATTGGAATCAGATGAAGTCAAGCAGAAGATGCAAGAAGCAGCAGATCTGGCCCTGTGAGGTTCACAGTACACCACACGCCCTAGGCAAGGACTTCGGGTACACCGACCCCACCTCACATCCGGCCTCGTTAATGAACAACGCTGACTTCCAACATCACGAAATCACCCTTAAAATGTTATTTTATATTATGTTTTTAATCAGATATATTTTCCACTGCCTACCAAAAATATTATATGGCAATTTAACCCCTAGTTATTGATAAAGATTTCTTGTCCTAGAGTATTTCATGACAATTTCTTTTCCTTTCCAAAGCACCTCTGCTGTTGCTAAGGAAACAAATGTCACAGCCATGGCTATCTAGCAGGACCATATGTGTATAATGTCAGAATAATTATGTGATAGCTACAGCAAAACCCATAAATCACGGGCATTAGAAATAAGGGGAATATTAATTAGATCGCATGCTACAGCAAAATTATATAGTCTCCACTGCAGTGAGCACTCATCATGAGAGGGACTGGTACACTAATTCACCACTCTCCTCCCTGGCCCAGCACTACTCTAGCACATAGTAGGTGTATAACACACCTGTTAAAGGACTAAAGATGTTCGCTCTCACTGGTACTCAAAAGCAGAAAAATTTCCATAAGGTTCAAACAAAGATAGTCCTCTTAGAAAAAGAAATAGAATGCCTTCAGAAAATTACAAAATAAACTTTTGCATTTTTAATATTCTCATTCTACTTTCCCAAGTATATTGATAACAGATGAATCATTGGAAATTAGTTCAGTGTCATTTTAATTTTGTTTCTCATAAATCATAAATTTTGTTTTTCTTTCTGAAAACTATGCCTTATTTAAATAATACAGGGAAATTTTTTATTTAATTAAACCCCTATATTGCAGACTAAGAGAATTAACTCATCTCCCTGTAGCTTAGATTTTTCCATCTGTAAAGTAAAGTAGTCTTTCCTTCTTACTTGGTCACTGTAATTTTTTATATATCTGCGGTCATCGTAATGTTACCTTGACTTACTGAAATTTCCATTTAATTTTTGTTTTCTGGGCGAGATAAAATATCAGTTGCCAGCATTTTAAAGCTGCCATAAAAAAAAGTGATGTGTAATCAGAAAATTGAATTCTACAAACATTGATGTCACAGTTTTTGGCAGAGTCTTACACTCTAAAATATTTCTTTTTCACTTTTATGTATTTGATCCTATATCTCTTTGTTATGTGTTACACATTTCAACAAAATGTTAAGGCTTCTCCTATTCTTTTTATACCTCAGGGTTACATATTATTGTTTTATGTACTCATATATTAACTTGTTCACTAGTTTAATGGAGATTTTCACTGCAGAAGACTTAAAAGTGGCCTTGCTGTCTGTTTTTTGGGACACTTTCTTCATCTCAGCAGGTTGAAATTCATTGTACAAAAGACACACTTCACTTCAGTTGTTTGTCAGGGAGAGTAACAGCATGCAGAGACACAGTACTTTTAATTAAGTTTTTACCTAACATTTTCTAGCGTTCAGTATCAAGTGTTCTATTAAAGGCCTGATACATTCCATCTGCTGCTTAGAGTCTCTGTATTCACTAAGTAATTTAACAAAACAATAGAAATCAGGTTTGTCTGGCATAATGAACTCCTGTGGTTTGGGCCCTGCAAATCATTCTCCCTCTGGTAAGACCTGTACTTACAGATTTCTTTTTGCTTTATTTTCAAGAGACTGCACAGGGTCACAAGACATCTTTTAATCAACAACATCATTTCCCAAATATCGCCATTTCCCTTCAGTCCTTCTGGATTCTCTGTGAGGGCTGTGACCAATTCGTTCATATTATGGAATTCAGACGTGCTCGTTATATATTCTCTTTCCTGCCTGTATCAGATCAACTGTTAAACTGGGTGGGTCAGGGAGGAAGGCAAACTAAAACATCACAAAAATGAACATATTATGTTGATAAGACACTATTCTGAGAGCTCAAGGGCTGTCACAACTACAACATTAAAGACGTTCTGTGCTGACAGAGTAGGGAAGGACACGCCTTAGAGGCCGGGGACTGCTTTGAAATCCAAAATTAACTCTGTGAACAAATCCAGACAATCAAACCATTCCCTCCTCTGAACTCTCTTCTTAGAGAACAGGGTTAGTAATGCCCACTGCTCAGCTTGATGCAAAGACAGGAAAATATTTAAAGATTGGGGCACAGAATTTTCTATTGCCTGTGGAGGATCAATCACATATTTTATTCGTCTGCCACCCTGAATAAAACCTGAATAAAGTGACACTAAAAGGAATAACATCGTAGAAAATCCATAAAGGCAAAGACAGTAGGGGGAGAGATAACGGTAAAGGCGAAGCTGGAAAGGTGAGGGGTCCGCTGCATGTGGCAGCTCTCTCTGCCCTGTGGGGGCCCATGAATTGGAAACGAGGTATAAGGGACCGAAAGGGAGCAGTCCTGACAATAAGCAGTCCAAAATAAATAAGAGAATATAGAAAAGGAAGTGCATGAAAAAAATTGAGACAAATATTACCTCCAGGAAAAAAGAAAGGCTGTACACAAAATGAAATGTAATCAAAACACAACTAAACTTTATGCAATGTTTACAAAAATATAAGGATGTAAATGTTTACTATAGTTTTTTTATCGGAAGGGGATATATAATTATATGTGGCTGTTAAGAATGTAAGACAGCTAAATTCTAATCAATTATTTTAGGACATCGATTCTTTTAAAAAATCAAGATAGAGTGCAAATATTATATTTTGTTTGTTTGACTTGTGGTTTTGAGGTTTGTTTGTTTTGCTTTCCATATTTGAAGACAATATTAAGAGAACTCTTGGAGTTGACAATGACTGGGAAGGGAATTTCTTTTAATTTATACATTAATTGATTTGAAAGGAAATTTTATAAAAATATCAACAGGTACATGGTAGATCCTCTAAATGATTATTTAATATCTGCTTGTTTATTACCCTAATAAATATAATTTGGTTAGGCTATCATTAATTTAATATAATTATGTTAAAACTGCATATCAATATAAAAGAAATACAATTAACCATCCCTGAACTCAACAAAGATTCTTGTGAAAAATAAGATGCGAAGTGTCTCTCAATGTATACTTTACTTTTCATTGATTAATAACTGGAATGCAATAGTTAATGAGATTGGCTGAGATCTTCCAGAAGTTGTCTTCCAGTATACACACTTGTTGGTAAACATCCAAATAGTAATGTTAGTGCATTAATATTGTTGCAAAGACTAATGTAAAATCTGATTTATCTAAAACTCTTAAAAACCAGAATCTACCCCTGACATCCTCAATCTTTCTCATTCTCTGTCTTCCCCTTGTTGAAAAGAGAGAAAGAGAGAAGGAAGGAAGGAAGGAAGGAAAGATGGAAGGAAGGAGGGAGGCAAGGAAAGAAAGAAGGAGGGGAGAGGAAGGTAGGAAGGAAGGAAGAAAAGAAGGAAGGAAGGAAGGAAGGGCACTAGTCTCTTATTCATAATGGAGTTAGGCTCACTTTTCTGGAACTCAATGCTTCTGCAAAGCATCACATCTAACTTTCTGGGTAGGGAAAAAAAATCCCAATTTAGTCCTGTGATCCCACATTTACTGCCTTTCCTTTCTCAGAAGGGTCCTGACTTGATAAATTCTCCTGTATCAAATGCAATGGCAGGAGAGAAATGAGGCAGCCATCAAACACTGAGGGGAGAAAATGCATTTTCTACTTGGCTAGTTTCTTCACGATCAGAACATTTCTAAAATGAAACATTCACATTGACGCCTTTTTACTAAAGTGAACAACACAATCTTCTCTCTGATGATTACAGTCAATAACTGGAGTGAAAGTGTTTGGGAAAAGCTGGAGAACTGATGGGAACTAGTTGACGCAGGACACCAGGTTGAGCAATTCATCGATTGTTAATGAACTTCATTTTGGAAAAAAAAAACTGCCTTGATTTCAGGCTTGATTTTTGCTTGTTTACTGCCTTCACACAAAAGTAAGTTAAGTGCACTGCTATGTGACCTCCTGGGTAGTATGTGTGACTGCAGTCCTTCAAAATTAATTAACAAGTTGAAGTCTGAAACAGTCTTCTCAAGATTCCTAGGAATTGTAATTCCTTGTGCTCCCTGTTTTTCTTTCTACCCACTGTCTGGTGACCATCAGTTATTGTTACTCAATTAATATGATCCCTGAATTTACTATATTCTTAAACCTCACTCATTCTATGGTTAATAGGTGAGAAGACAGAGACACATTCTCATTTCAAGAGTTTGTCAGGTGACACTGAGAAGTGTTTCCTCAAGAAGGCCTGGATGCTTGACTTACAACAGAATTTCAAACAGAAGCTAATACAAAAATTGGATGTTGGATGCTATAACAAGTTTAAATTCCAACATGTTATCTTCCAGGAAAAAGGATATTGAAAGAATCTTATTACCACTTGCTCCACACCTTGTTTAATTCGTCAAAAATCTGTCTGGGAAAAAAAAGAGAGAGAGAGAGAAGCAAGAACAAGAAATTTAATCACAGCAGCACTTAAACCAGGAGCAATACCAACCACACATCACACAGATGCATGGTCCTGTGAACCAAAGTAAAGAAAATCACAGCACACTCAACAGAATTCATCTTCCTGAGAAAACTGGCACAATATTGCAGAAAGCAAAAGCAGGATGTAGTCTGAGTCTTTGTTCATGTTCTCTGTTTTGAAGAAGCAGTCACTGGTTGTGGAGGCCCCTCTCCAATCTGCAGCTCAGAGGTTCTTAAATCCACACTAGAACAGGAAAGAGCAATTGTTTCTTACTTTTCATTGCTCATTCAACAATGAATTAATTGTGGTGGTGATCGAGGATATCACTACCCCTATAAGAGACAAAGTCTGGAAGGGAAAGACACAGGACTGAAATTTGACAAGTAAGTAACCACCAATTTAGTGCAACATCAAGAATAGGGGTGAGATGTGCAGTATAAAAAGCTGGTAAGATAGGAAGTCTAATTTGACTCCTTACCAATGTGTCCACCAGACAGGACCATCAACACAGTTTTGCAGACCTAGTACCAGTGACTGTAAATTACTTAAATAAAAAGCACAAAAGCAAATCTTTCACAGTTCCTGACTTTTTTCATTCCCCAAGACCCCAAGGATCTAACTTGATACGCTGTACTCAGTTCTCCTACCTTAAAGATGGGATTTTGAATGCAAATTAAAACAACCAAACATCACTTTTCACTTAATTATTGATGAGATTAAAAACATTGATAATAGCTAGCTTTAATGAAGTTGAGGGGAAAAAGACATTCTTAAAGACCACTAGTAGAACTAAAAATTGAGAAAAAAAAAAAAGAAAGCCTTCCTATAGAGTAACTTGATAATATGTTTCAAAATTTCAAATGCATATTCACCCATGAAGTAATTCCACTTCTAAAAACACAAACTAATAATCAGGCAAGTACTCAAAAATATAGCACAAGGATATCCTATTGATAATAAAAAAAGTTTAGAAATCTACCCAAAAAGTACATCAATAGAAATCTGGAAACATTATGGGATACCATGCAAAGAAGTGCACCATAATCATCAAAAATAATGGTATATGTCTATATATTGTGTTGTTTGAGAACTTTTACAATGTGTGAGCAAAAGCTATAAAAGAGATACCTGTGAAAAATACTCATTAAGAGAAAGTTTGGAGGTTGGAAGTATAGCTCAGGGCATGCCGTCCATTATAAAAGTTAGTGAGGGCTGTGGATTTAGCTCAGTGATTAGAGTGCTTGCCTTGAAAGCACAAGGCCCTGAGTTCAATCCCCGGTACCACACACACAAAAAAAAAAAGTTAGTGAGATTTGGAAATAAACATTTTCATATATTTGATTTGGATAATTTTTACACAGTAGTAATTAAAATTGAGAAAAAATTTAAAAATTAGCTGTGTTGAATATGTAAGATACAAAGCCTCAGACCAACATTGGATTTAAATTAGTTAGCCACTTAATAGATGAATTAAACTAATATCCACCGCTCCTCTGGGAAGGAGTTCTCAAAACCCAGGCACCACAGACTCCATCCCCAACCTCCCAGTCACTCACAAAGCCACCCCTCCCACTTCCCCATCACACAATTACTCAAACAAGATTCAGTTGTGCTAATCAGTCTCTTGCTCAGGGATCTGGAATGCAAACAAAACAGCTGATGTCGGTCCCTGTTGATGCTGATGCTGAAAACCAAGTCGGATTTTGGAAGACTTTTCCACCAGAATACCAAAAGAGAAGCAAGGAGGAAAAATTCTATACATAGAAAGAAAGGCACTCCCTTGCTTTGTTTTCACAAGTTCTTTCACTAGACATAGCTATACTTCCTCACTAAAATGTATCAGTTTCCATAAAATTTCCTTAGATCTAAGTGCCACTGTGTGGCTTTTACTACTTGCAACTGGCTAATGTTTGGCGGGCCCCTGGTGATCTTTGACTAATAGCATTCATAACAGTGATAAGGAATCCATTGTCCTTGATTGTGAACTTGATTAAACAGCTCATTTCTAATTAAAAGACTACAGCGGAAATGCTGGGCATTAGGAGATGGACGAATGGGCTTCCAGATTATGCCCCCCACCCTCAATACACACACAAAACCCAGCCATGAGGTAGAGAAGACCAGGCTATCCTGCAAGGGGGATCTTGGAACACTAAGGCTAGACACTGGAGCAACGAGGTACCCTAGCCATCAACCAACACAAAGAATGAAATGACAAATATTGGTCACTGAAGCCACTCACCTCTGGAGTTACCAGAGCTGCTGCAGTTGATTACAAACACATAGTTCTTTATTAAAATAATTTTCTGTTCTTTTATAAGAGAAATGCTCAAATTTTAATAAATGAAAAGCTAGAAATATAACACTGAAAATCATGTTGAAAATTTAAAATCTAAATAGAATTTTGTACTGTTTACCTCGCTGTGAGTAACATGTCTTTATAACATAAATCTGGACACATTTCCACAAAAAATGCATGATTTTAAAGTTGAATAATACATAAAACTATTTTCACATTGACATTAATAAACATGTATACACACATGTACGAGAGAAATATATCATGAAATTGCTCTTTAATATTCTAGATTAATGAAAATCTTTACTCCTGAAGAGCAATATCAGTGAAATTTAAGCACCGGATAAACATATTGAATTAAGAGACTACACTACTCCCAAGCCACAGAAGCACCAGGTGGTAGTCCTGACCAAGACCACCAGGCTCCAGCAGTCGCCATGTCCCTAAGGCTCTCAGCCTAAGACGGTCCAGAGAGAAACTTTGCCTGATGCTGCCCTGTTCCACCTCCAGTCACTCCCACGAGCACCTCAACTGAGAGGAATTTTGCCCAGCACTAGGTGCATCCTACACCTATTTGATCCCTGGTCTGCAGTACAGCTAAAACAACGGGGGTAGGGAGGGGCATAGTCAGCTCTGAACCAATACAAAAGATGCACAGCTAGAAGGGGTCTGAGGTCCTGCTTCTGAGTGGGCACACACACAGCAGCAGCAGAAAGGAACAGTACAAAACTCCTGCTGCCACTGCTTCTGTGAGGGGACCCATCATCAGTCTGCCCAGCACTTTATCTATTCACACACTACTGACTAGACTGGCTGTGAGTGCTGCAGGGGACATGCTATATTCCTGGCCACACCTCTTTTCCTGGATTATCTGGGCCTGCCAGTGTCTAGTCAGAGAACAAGTACCACTACTGAACAGAGACACTTAGAATTAACAGAGGAAATATCAACAGTGCCTGAGGAAACCTCATCACCCAATGGAGCAATCTCTGCCACTGTATCCACAGCCAGACAGGGTACACCCCACACACTCAGCTGTCTGCATCACACCTGTCTGAACTACTAAACATTCCCATTTTTTGCATGAGCCACACAGAGAGTGGGTCTCTCCAACTTCAATAAGGTATCCATTATGCCGGAAGTCACTAATCATCAACAAATAAGCTATAAGGAGTTTACACTTACAGTGGCCAACTAGATACAAACTCAGTACCACTCAATAAACTGAAACCACATGACCCATCTTCAGGAGAAAGCTACTATTTACAAAACAGAGCATCCTATAAAAGAGGAAGAGATATCCATTCCACCAGATGCATAAATATCCACACAGGAACACAAGAAATATGAAAAAAGCAAGGTAATATGATGCCTTCTAAAGATCATAACTCTATAGTAATAGATTCCAAAGAAATCAAAGTGAATAAAATGCCTGATAAAGAATTAAACTGGACATTAAAAAAAACTCAATGAGATTCAAGGGAATACAAATAAATAATGAAATGAAATTAGGAAGAAAATGCATGCTATGAATGAGAAACTCATCAAGGAGACATCTTGAGAAACAGCCAAACAGAAATCTTGGAAATGGAGAGCCCAATAAGTCAAGTTAAAAAAACAAAAAAACAAAAAAACCTCAGTTGAAAGCATCTACAACAGACTAGATGAAATGAAGAAAGAAAGAATACTGGTGCCTGAAGACAGGTCTTTCAGAATACCACATTTAGAAAGAACAAAGTAAAGACAGCGCCAAAGATTTTTGGAACACTGTAAAGTAAAGCAAACATTCACATCATGGGTATGTCTGATGGGGAAGAAGTAAATGTTCAGGGCACAAAAAACATGTTCAGTTAATAGAAAAATACTTCCCTAAGTTTGGGAAAGACATGGGCATCTACGGACAGGAGTCTTTTAGAAGCCCAAATAGACATGACCAGAAGTGGTCCTCACCTGGACATACAGACTGCCCCCATATACTCAATTGTCAAAAGTACAAGACAAATAAAGAATTTTAAAATGTGCAAGAAGAAAGCACCAAGTCATATTCAAAGATGTTTCGTATTAGACTAACATATTTCTAAAGAGAAGTTCCACAGGCTTGGAGGGCATACAATGACATGTTTCAAGTCCCCAAAAGAAAATAATCTGTGAACTGAGAGTACTATATACAGCAAGGCTTTCCTTCAGAAACAAAAGAAAAATAAGACCTTTGAAGTGAAGCAAAAACTGAGAGAATTCATGATGACCAAATCAGCCTCACAAAAGATGAGTAAGGGAAAATATGCTACATCCATTTACCCTAACGAAAGCATAAATCCCACCAAATGAGTAGATACACAGAAGAAAAATAGAAAATAATTGAGCATTATCAACACAATAAACCATCAAACAACAAAAATGAATGAAAGAGGAAGAAATGAGCAAAGAAAATAACTAGAAGAAAATTAACAAAATGATAAGTGTAAATCCATACTTTTCAATAGTAACTCTACATGTAAATGGTCTTAACCTTTCGATTAAAACACATAGACTAAGTGAATTGATCAAAAATCAATATCCAAAATTATTAATAGAAAATGATATTCTAAGCAATGGAATATGAAAGCAAGTAGGTGTAGCATATACAACATGATAGACTTTAAGACCAAAAGAGTAAAAAGAGATAAACAAGTCTCTATATAACTAATAATCGAGGGATCAATTCGGCAAGAAGATATAACAATTATAAATCTATATACAGATGTAATGTCAAAGCAACTACTTTTATAACAAATGCTATTATAACCAAAAGGAGAAATGGGCCCCAATATAATAATAGGGTGGTATTTTAATACTCCACTCACACCAACGGCTAGATTAACCAGACCAAAAAATCAACAAAGAAACATCAAACTATACTATTGATCAAATGAACCTACAGGCATTTAAAGAACATTTAATTTAACACCTGCGAAATATGCATTCATTTTAGCAGCATATAGAACATAGAACAGAATATATTCTAGAATAAAATATATATTAGAGCACAAAACAAGCCTTTACCAATTCAACAAAGGAAGTCATATACTGTATCTTTTCTGATCACAGTGAAACAAAACTAGCAGTCAGCAACAAGAGAAATTTTAGAAAGTATATAAATACATAGAGGCTAAACAACACACCTTTGAACAAACAGAAGGTCACTGAGGAAGTCAGAAGAGAAATTACAAAGTTCCTTTACAGTAAATTAAAATAGAAACACAACATTCCAAATTCTGTGGAATTCAGCAGGATGGTAGGAGGAAGAAGGAAGTTTAGAGCAATTAGTGCCTACATCAAAAAATAGTAAGATTTCAAATAAACAATATCCCAAGGATTTAGAAAGTATGAACATGCCAAACTCAATAGAAAGAAATAATAAAGTTCAGAGCAGAGCAGAAATAAATTAAAGACAATCTGAAAGAACAATACACAGGATCGATTAAACAAAGTGTTCTTTCAAAATATAATTTGGCAAGCATGTAGCTACCCAGGCTAATAAGGGGAGAGAGAGAACCTGAGGAAATATAATTAGAGATTTTTTTTTAAAAGGAGACATTACAATTGAACAATTGACACTACAAAAATCCAAGGTATCAAGGGGTAAATTTTGAAAACATATATACTAGCAAATTGAAAAAAACCAGAAGAAATAAACAAATTTCTGGGCACAAATGACCTACAAAAACTGAACCAAGAGGATATAGAAAAACTGAATAGACCAATGAGAAGTAATAGATTGATCTAGTAATAAAAATTCTGAAACACGTCCAGGTCTGGATGGTTTTACTGCTAAATTTTAGCAAACTTTTAACGACAATGGCTCTAAAACTATCCCAAAAAAATCAAAAGAGAAGAAATCCTTTCAAACTCATTCTATAAGATCTAAAAAAAAAAAAAAAAAAAAAAAAAAAAAAAAAAAAAATCCAAACTCATTCTATGAGGCCAGCAATACCCTGCTACCAAAACTTGGTAAGGACACAACAAAAAAAGGAAAATAGAGACTAGTATCGCTGACTAATACAGAGGCAAAATCCTTAAAACACCAACATAATCAATTAACACAATATAAAAAATGATCATATATTGTGATTAAGTCAGTTTCATTCCAGGGACTCAAGGCTGGTTCAACATATGCAAATCACTAAATGTAATACATAAATAAATAAAGGACAAAAATCCTATGACCATCTCAATAGATGCAGAAAAAGTATTTGATAAAATTCAAGATCCTTTCATGATAATAGCTTTGAACAAATGCTGGTAAAGGTATAGAGAGGAAGGAATTCTCATACACTATTGGAAGGGATATAAATTACAAAAGCCCGTGGAAAGCAGTATGAAGAGTCCTCAACAAATTAAAAACAAGATTACATAAAATCCAGCTATCTTATTCCTAGTTATATATTCAAAGGTAATGAAATCAAAATACAAAAGAAAAACCTGCATACCCATGTTTATTGTTGCAACTACTCAGAGTCACAAAGATATGGAATCTGCCCACTTGTCTATCAATAGACGAATAATGTTATGATTTGGATCAAGAATGTCCCCGAGGCCTTATGCACTCAGAGGTGGGACACTGCAGCTGACTTGCTGTCAGAAGGTGGGGCCTAGTTGGAGGCGGGCCACTGAAGGTGTGGCCTGGGGGACATATCTCCCCAGGCTCCGCTCTTCTCTCTCTGATTCCTGGCCCTTCCGATGGGAGCAGCTGTCCTCTGCACTGGCCCTTCCACATGCTGTTTCTGTGTTTAAGCCTGAGAAACATGCTCTGAAACTGTGAATGCAGTTGTCAGGTACTCTGTCTCAGCAATGAGAAAAGTGGTGAATACAAACAGGTCAAGAGAATATGGTATATACACAAAACGGAATATTGCTTAGGTATAAAGAAGAATGCAATATTGTCATTTACAACAAAATAGATGGAAGCAGAGGGCATCAAGTTATATGAGCCAGACACACAAAGGCAAGTATCTTATGTTCTTTCTCATATACGCAAACTTTAAAAAAAAAAAAAAAAAGGGAACCGGAAAGCAGAATGGTGGTCACTAGGGAATGGGAGGGTTTCCAATGGGGTAAATGCAGGGATGGAGCAAAGGTAGAAAAGGAGTAGACAGGAATGATGTTAAGCCTGTATGGAAATATCTGTGAGTCTATTAATATCTAATGTGTTAATAAAATAGACAATAAAATGACTGTAAAGATAAATGTCTAAATATTGACAACCCTTATTTCTAGCTAGCATATTTATAGGTAGTTGTAATTGTCCTCTGTGCACTTTGCTCTATTTTTCAAGGAAAAACAAATTGCTTGAAAACTAAATTAACTTAATAAAATTATTTAAAATAGCTAATGTTAAAATGCATGTTATATAAGCTCTGAAAGACTGAAGGTTTATATCGGCTTGGGGCCTTAAGATTACCACCTGAGAAAATCATCATCCTCTAACTTGGTAGATTTGGCTGCCTGTTACCTGTCTTAAGAGAATTCAGGAAATCTGGCAAGGAAAAGACTCTATTTATCTGTTTGGTGAAATAATTCTTTATACAGAATTTACTCAGGAAGAACATGTCTAAAAACTACAAAGTTCTTGATTATCAGGCTTTTCTATTTTTCACTAACTTTCATCATCTTATCAGCATGAAATGACAAAACTCTTCTTTTGAAAATGTCCCTATTTTAGAGAAATGCGTTTCCTTACATCTGTTTGGCTTTTCACTAACAAAGAATTTAAAGAAAAGACTTTTCTGATATTTTTCCTGATAATTGTTCGTGAAGAACAGAAGTGGAGGACCAAAAATCTCAGTGACCATATATATCTGCTCCTGACTGGTCCTTGAAATGATACAGAAGCAGAAAAAATCTTGAACAACCCTATTAAGACCTCATGTCATACATGACTTCTTCTCATGCTTATCCACGTATTTTCTTTCCTTGGTTCAGTGTGATCTTTTTTTTTCATAAGATTAGCCTCGCATTTTTTTCTTTGCTTATCACAAAGAAAAGGACATATAACAACAAAAACACCATACAGAGTTAATAAAAGGACGTGGGTTCTATAAGTCATGCTTTATACCTTCCTGGCTTATAATTCTCAGTGCTGGGAGGCTGCCTCTTTCACTGATGTCCTAGATCCACCAGGCTTACAATCCTGGAAGGGATGAATACTTCTCGTCTCCTCCCTCAATTACAACCCAGAGTCACAAGCTCATCCTGAATAAGACATGTAAAGCTTTAGACCACTGTGCTGGTGGCACTTATTCCTTGGCAGAGAGAGCCACGCTCAAGAACAAGCATCCACCAGAAATGTGCCACTCAGTCCAAGCTCCCTTTCTGCAAAGATGTACTAACAGGAGCAAAAAACCTATTTGCCCTACAGATGGGACCCAGAGCACCTCTGGTCTTGCTGCTCCTCCTCCTCAGGGCCCTTTTGCCTTCACCACTTCCATTTCTGGCCTGCCTATAGTTGCCTAGGGACCAGCAAGCCTGTCCTGGCTCTTGTGTTGCTGTTGGTAATTTTTAAAATTGTTTCAGTTTGTTAAACACAAATGTTGTCATCCCTAATCTCTGCCACTTTCCTTCTCTCAGTATCTCGTATTTATTCTCATCTTCATCTCTTATCACAACTCCTCTGCTTTTCTGCCAAAAAACGACAAAAAATGGTGAACATGTATAATTCTCACATGTCAGAACATCTCTTTTTTTTTCACATACCACCTCAAACCAGGCTTCTCATCCTCTGTCATTCTTTGTCACAGCTCAACAAGGCCAGAACGTACACCACAATCCCTCCCTTTTGTCAGCTATTTTGAGGTCCCAAGAAGGCTCTTGTCCCAATATCTGATATTTGCATGCATTTCCTATATGTGTATAGCAATAAATATGAAAATATAGCTGTAACTTTTGATATAAACTTGTGTTTAAAAGACTTCCTCAATATTTAATCTACAAGGTGCATAGTATGTTTTAATATTTTACATGAGTAGTGTGGGGAAAAATATTACTATTTTATGCTAAAACCCACTGAAGCATATTCAGAATACTAAGGAAGGGTCATGATTCTTCTCATTTGGAAATTCATTTGGAATTTATAATTCATTTGGAATTCATAATTCATGTGGAAAATACCTTCACAGATTCTTCAAATATAGTAAAGTCCCTTGGGCATGGTCTACAAAACAAAAGTAAAGGTCAGAATTTCCCACCAACTGCTGAGGCGTGGAAAGCTGAGAGTCCTGAGGATGAGGGCACCAAGAGTGACAAAGATTGAGAGAGGGAGAAAACCCTAAAAGGAGGGTATGCAGTCTGAGGCTGAGGAGGGCTGCGATCAGTCTATGACCAGGTAACAGAAGTATATCAACAATGGCAAGTACTTTCCTGGGACCAACGACATCCGATAGTGAGTTTGAGGTAAATTCCCTGCTTTGACTCCTCCCTTTCCTCATAATTCTGGAAACCTGTAAGAATCAGTCAATTATGACTTGTGTCAGTGGGAATTTAGGGGTATGAAGAAAGGAAAATGATCTTATGGACCAGTAAGGGATGAGCAGCATCAACACACAAGAGTGTTTTGATGTTGTTGTTACTGATCGTGTTTCTTAGTATGTTGGTAAAATACACATAACAGAAAATTTCTCATCCTAACAATTAAGTATACGGTTGAGTAATCTTAAAGACATTCACACTCTGGTGTTACCAATCTATAAAACTCTTTTCATCTTGCAAAGCTGAGATTCCACATGTATCAAACTTTCCGCCTGTATGAATTTGAGCATCTAACACTCCCTGCAAAAGTGGAATTACACAGTGTGTCCTTTTGAGATTGGCTTATTTCACTTAGCATGGAGTTCATCAATGTTGTAGCAAGAATCAGAATTTTCTTCCTTTTCAAGGCTGAATAATATTCCATTCAGTGTGTAGTCCAAATTTTGTTTGTCCATCTATCTATCTATTAATAAGGTGCTTGGTTTGATTCCACCTTTTGGCAATTGTGAGCAATTCTGCTATGAACATGGGTGTGAAATGAGAGTTCTCAAATAGAGTCAGTTCATTAATATAGACAGATAGAAAAACATGACGCTGTTCATCATGAGCGTCAGCTGTGAAAGAAGTGAAAGTGGCCACGTGGTTTATACATGCAGCATTTTATTCTGTTACATACAACTGTTGCTAAATTTGTCTGGGCTTTGTAAAATACATTTTCATATGAAAATTATAAATTAAAAGAGATATCTCCACATAAATGTTAAGTACACATCTCAAAGTTAATATGTCAAACTAATCTTCAAATCTTTTTCTTTGGATTCAACTCTTGGTGTTGTATTTCTGCTGGTTAATGGCAACTGCATTCTTACAGTTGCTTAGGCAAAGAGCCAACATGTCACACTCCTGTCTTTACTGGTAAATCTTATTATGTTTTACATCTTCAAATTATATTCTCATTGCATCTATTTCCAGTAGTCTAAATCATTATAGCTCTTACTTAGATCATCACAATGGCCTCTGGTTTGCCACAAACACAGTTCTATTCCACAAGAGGTTCAATTTTGCAGTAAGAAAAAGTAACCATATCAGTTATACATTCAATATTTCTGTAAAAAAATATAGAAAGTGCATTTTTTGCCTTTATTTTATCTATCCTCCATATAGCAGGCAGAGGCATTATTCTGGAACTTAAGTCAAATCACACTGCCCCCAGTCAGTCCACTTGATCGGGCCATTCCCTGTGTAAGATCCAAAGCCCCTCAGTTGCCTCCCGATGCTTACATGAACTGGGTCCCACTCTCTCCAAACTCCTACTCTTCACCTTCTTCACAGGGTCAGCCATCCTGAACCCATTTCTTCTCCCTGGTTATGCCAGCACACCCCAACCTTACAGCATTCTCCTTAAATGCTTTCTTCTAATTTTCTTTAAGGTTATCTTTTCTATAAGGTCTTTTGCAGACAACTATATGTAAATTTCCAATTTCCTCATTCCCTGAAATACTTCCCCCTTCCCTATTCCCTGCTTTACTTTTCTGTATCACACTTAACACCATTCCATGTCATATACACTGTACTTATTTTTCTAAAACCTTGTTTATATTCCACCAGCAGAACATGTTTCACGAAGTCCAGGGTTTTATCTATGTTGCCTACTGCCATATCCTCAGCAGTGAGCAGTTCCTTGTACCTAGTAGGTGCTTAATGTATTTTGATAGAATAAATTAAATATGTACATACAAATGAATGAAAGTATTAATTCATTAATTAAAATAAAAGGTAAAGTTTTAGGAAAGAAGAGAGATCAGCAGAGTTGTAAAAATTTGTTGCCTAAAATTCTTTAATTTTACTCAGTTAACAAAATATCTCAAATAGTTGGTGTTTAAGAAAATATGAAAAAAGAAAACAGACAAAATTCCTAACGTTTCACTGTTAAAAAAAAAAAGTCTGGTTGCATGGTTGACATGAAAATAAAGCTTTTGAGATGTTGTATACAAAATAAATATCTAAGACATGCTATGCACAAGGGATATATTAAGTCCATGTTGAAGTCAAAATGGAATTTGTACCTCCTACTTAAAGCCAGAGCATTCTAAAAGTAGCTATTCCATTTTAGTAATGAAAAAACATAGTAAATCATTTTAATCTTACATTTTCAACAAAACTTGGGTTGGATAAAGACATTGTGAATGTCTCATTTTGTAAACTTACATGAGCAAAAGGTTTTTTTTTTTTTTGGATATAGTAAGATGGTAGTTGTCACATCAATCAATAAACTAATGAGGGATGAAAAAGTAAAAGGAATTTTTAAGCTGGCCCCAAATCTCCTGAACAGCACCTGTCTCAAGCCTCACCAAAAGGAATATTTTAAATGAAGTCATTGAGGAAATTGGAATTCAAGTTCCACTAAATAGATCCTTTTCATTATCACAAGTTATATATAAATTACTCTCAGGAATACTCATAATATCCTTTTGATCCTCAGATAATATTAATTTAAAAAAAGAGCTGCCCCTCTCCAACATTTTACAAGCCATATCTAAAAGAAATCAGTCCTCGCAATCACAATCTCAGTCTAGATTTGCACTGTACTTCTTATATGAGTTAGGAAAATCCTGCCATTCTCAAATGGATTATATCCAGGACTCTTAATTGTCATCTTCTAAGCATACCACTTTTGTTATTCTTCTCTAATTATCTCTGTAATCTTTAAATTTTTTATTAGGTTTTTATAGCATCTTATTTCTAAAGAGTTCAAATATTGCATGGAGAGTTCTTAGCAATGAAATTCCATAAATATTTCCTAAGTATGAGATTACAATAGCAAAGCAACAATGAAACCATAGAAAGACCCTAAATAACTCAAATAGAGAAAATGAGGATGAAAGTAGAGAAAGAAAAGCAGTGATTAGATAGTAATAAATTTGCATACTAAGTATGACTTTTTAAAAGGATTGCTTTAAGTGTGTGTAATTACACTAGTTTCTGTACCTTATAGGGCTTACTCAGAATCATGTTTGATGAGTTATGCCCATGCTATTTCTTTATTACTAACTTATGTATCATGTGCCAGTCCCTACTCTAAATATCTTAAAAGCATTAACACATTGAATTTGCACAAAACCCATGAGAAAAAGTATTATTAGCCTTATTTTGGTGCACTGAAAACCGAGGCACAGCTACCACATGGCAGATTCAAGGTTCAGCCTCCAGGTGTTTTGGTCAGAAGCCAAGCAGGTTACCACCATGCTAAGCTGTATTTCTATATACCCTAAGAGTGGAAAACATAAATACTGAAACCTTCTTTACTGACTTCCTTCCAGCCATTGTTTTCTTTGAGTTGGTAAATTTGTTTGTCTTCATTCTATCTTGTATTTCTAATAAAAATATTTAATGGTTTTACTTACCCTATTTCTTTAAAAAACAAAGATCTACTAGCCACCACTTAACCAGCTATTCTAAAATAAATTACTGTTAAATTACATTAATGTTGGTTTATTTGGTTACAGTTATTTTAGTGCATATTTTTGTTTTCTTAATCTTGAAGATTTTTTTAAGCCTTAAAGTCCTTGCGTAATTTAAAATAATTTTTCATTCGTAAGTTAAATGTGGCAAACAGGGGTTTAAAGAAGTAATTCACCAATTTTGTCTAGAGAATATTTTAACTACCTATGTCATGGTGTCTTAACCCAGTTAGGCTGCTAAAACAAAAAATTATAGACTGGAAAACTGATAAACAATAGAAATTCACTTCTTATAGTTCTGGAGGTTGGAAGCCCAAGATCAGTTCCAGCCTGCAGAGACTTTGGTGAAGGTCATTTTTTGTGTTGGAAACTGCCCACTTGTATTGTCACACTGCAGAGTGCCGGTGAGAAATCTCTCTAAGGTCTCGTTAATAAGAGCACTACTCCCATTCAGGAAAGCTCCACAATCATGACCTAAGGACTTCACTAAGCCCCTACCTCAAATACCAGCACATGTGGGGTCAGTATTTCAACATATAAATTTGGGAGAGGGAAACACACAGTTTTAGGTGATTGCACATAGTTCACCATATCTATGAATGAAAGATCTCATTTGACATTATCTTAGTAGAATATGCGATTTAGTCCAATGAGATATTTGTATCTAATGCAAAATACTGCACCTAAGCATTTAAAGCTCTATTGTCAGAAGAAATGGCTAAACAATATAATCCAGTAAGCTAAGTGAGAGGGTAATCATTAAAAATAAGTTTAAATGACAACTGAAAACCTTTCTGTCAATGTAAGTGGTTGAGTGCTATGGACTGAATGTGTCCCTCCAAGTTTATACGTTGGAAATATAATCACAAATGCAACAGTGTTGAGAGGGGTTACATCAAGAGGTCTCTACTCTCATAAACATATGAATGGACTTATCTCATCAGTAGGTTCCTTATCAAGAGAGTGGGTTTGCTCTAACAGTAAATTCAGATTTAAGTCCCAGGCACGTGCTGTTTTGCCCTTCTACCTCTACCCTGGAATGATTCTGCAGAAAAACCCTTGCCAAATGCAGCCCCTGTACCGTGGATTCCCCAGCCTTCAGAACTGTAATAAATAAATCTCTGTTCTTTATAAATGACTCAGTCTCAAATATTTTGTTCAGCAGCATAAAATGTACTAAGACATTGAAGATCAATAATTAAAATTTCCCCAGGTATATACTGAAATTATTTTATGGGTATATAGATAATATTGTATTCCTGATCTCTGACCCACCTTGTCTATGCCCACCTGACATGTGAATTTTGACAGCCACTTAGAATTCCATGTGTGATGTGCCCACACTTGGTAAATGACATCTTTGATCTTGAGCATTAATTTCATGTATTAGTCAGTTCTTCTGTCTTATACCAAAGTACTATTACAACATTTGTTGATCTCCTTTTCTTCCCAAGAAATAAAGGCGAAAAGGAAAAAGTAGGTTTCCTCAGAATAAGTAAGCCACTTCGAATAGGAAAAGGGAACAGTGAATGGACATCTTTCCACAACAGCTTAGTTAAGCCACATCCTGGAACACATTCTGTTTCTATAGCTAAAATTCTTTCTCAGAGGCACAGTTCATGAATGGTGTTCTTCCTTCAACAGACTGGAGAATTTAGCACTCCATTTCAAAGAATGAATTTAAGCATGTGTCCCTGGAATCTGAAAACATTGCTCTTTATCTTTCTATTCAGTCCCTTGCCCACCACACACATACACAAAAAAAAAAACCTAGAAAAATGCTTTACATGAAATAAATATACAATCTTTTTTTTTAATTTGAACTATATAACTTCAAATATCTCAGTATATAGGTTTATGAGCTATGCATGTAATTTACATTCTATGTTTTTTATAGAAATAAAAATAAATCAGAGTTTCTGTACAGAACATAAAAATTAACAAACAAGTAAGAAATTGAGAAACATCCACGGCTCATGTAATCCAGCAAAAACGGAGACACTATTATATAATCCTATGAAATACTTTGAAGAAATAAAAATGAAAAACTCGATTCTTTGAGGTGGGGATCTTTTGCAGTATTTTTGGTTTGTTTTAATTTTGCCTCATTTTTTATTTTACTATTTTAATTAGTAAATATTTGCAGTACATAATGATTACATTCATTGTGGGGAGTTGGTACATGTACATAACATATCTTAAGTCTTTTTTATCCCCTTCCTCTCTTGTCTCCTTGTCTCCCCTCCCTCCATCTCTTAGTCCACTTCTGTCTTACAAAAGTTCCATTTCCCTGCTTCCTATTGTCTATCTTTTATTTGCTCGTTAATTTATTTATACTTTGTGTTTCTCATAAAAAAGAAACTGTGACATTTAAACTTATGTATTTGATTTATTTCACTTAACATTAGAGTCTCAAGGTGTATCCATTTTGCTACAAAAGATCAAGTTTATTCTTCCTTGTAGCACAGTATTTTAAACCATATTCTATAAGTATTGAATGGATTATCCAGGTAACATTTAGACTCACTAATAAAACATAAATTTCTCCAAAATATAAATATTTAAAACAATAATTCACAACGACAGTGACAACAATAGAATCAATTTCATTTAGAAGGAAGATAAGAAGAAAGCCCTTTAAACACTTCCCTCTTAGAGCCTACTCTCTGGCTGCAGATATAATCTGCTACCTACTCCAGTAATTGAAAAAAGATAAAGTGGGCTTTGAGGTAATTAGTTTTCCCACATTATAGTAATCAACAAAGTGTATTTTAAAAGCTTAAAGTAAAAAGAGATTTTTGCAGGGTAAGAATATCCAGTATCAATTCCCAGCAGACCTGCTCAGCCTTAGGAAGAAGTACTTCATGCTTGAGTAGCAGGAAACAGATCTAGAAACACAAATATCATTTCCATTCGAAAATGTTTCGTTGCATTTTGTTTAATTTTCTCCGGCACAGGAGATAAGAAGTTCATTTCTGTGTAATGGGGAAGCACCAACCAAGCAGACCCAGCCCTTCAGGGCCTCTGTGCTCTGATAATCACTCAAAGTTTAAAAGATATTTCTCTTTTTATCTGGGGCTCCAATTGGCTATCACATAGAATTTCAATTAAATTCAGATTTCTCTACAGCAATAAACCTTATCCCTTTGAGTTAGAAGGTCTGATTTCACCTGGAATAATTTTTCTCCCTTAATCTTGTTAGTGTGTGAGCCTTTAATTCTCTTCCTCTGTGACTAAGGCAAGTATCAAACCTGTAGTGGACAGTTTACTTGCAATCCCAGATTTTAGGTGTGTCAAATATTATACCTCGAACTGCAGGAACTCATAGAAGAATATTAATTTAATCAATTTAGTCTAAAATTAGGAGCAATCATATAATTCATTTCCCACCTAGTTTCCTTCACACAACTGGCTTGTAACCTGTGTTCAAAGGGGTCACTAACAACCACACTGATTGAGCATTCTGGATTCTCACCCCTTTGAGTAGGAATAAAGGTTCTTCGATTCCTTGCACCTTCTCTGCAACAGAAAGGCGGTGAATAACTCCACAATAGATATTTCTATGTGATAAAGTCCAACTGCACCACAAAACAAATTGTAAAAGCCAGTTAAGCAAAACAGAACTATTGAACCTTATCTTTTGCTTAGTTTAAAGGAAATAATTTTTTTACTATAATTTTTTCATAATATATGTGAAATCAAATATTTCACATATATGACTAGTAGGAAAATGCTGGCTAAGGAATTAAGAAATTAACCCAACCATTTAGCTACTCCCACTTTCAGAATGCTGTTTTATAAAATATTATAGTCTAAAGTTTTGCTCCCAATTCATGTGTACAACCCCATTTGAATATGTGGCTAATGAAAAACCAGAGAAACCTCTATCAGATCTCAAAAGAATAGCTTGTCCCTGACAAATGAATTTAGTCTTGGAGTTTATTAAAATGCATTTCCTGGAATAGGATTTTACTTTACTGAAATGTGTAAGAGCACTTTCACTGGGCGCTTTATCACTTCAGAATATCTGGCAACAATGTATACTTCTTAAAGTAATGCAATAACACAAGCAAAAGTTATACTTGAATAGTTAAAGCAATAAATGGCTAGTATTTACTCCTAAAGATGCATGGTTGGAAATTAAAATAATAACTTTTACTAAAAACTGATTATTAGTAGTTAGAGAAAGCAAGTCATTGTACGATTGCATTTAAAATCTATTTTATATTCCCTTTTCTGGATAAGAATATTGTGACAATTTACTTCCTACAACATTCAATAAAAGAAATTTTGGACTAATTTCTTCTCCCTAAATTCTAAGAAGTTGTATGTAGTCTTAGAAAGAAAGCAGTAAATCCAAGACTTAAAGTTCAACTTTGTCATGATAAACGTGACTTACTATTTGTGTGACACTGAGCAAAAGAAAGTTTTCTTTTAATTGTGATTCAAAACACATAACATGAAATTGACCATCTCAACCATTTCTAAGTGCAGAATTCAGTTATTTTAAGTATATTCACATTGGCGAAACAGATCTCTAGAACTTTTTCATCTTCCAAATTTGAAACTCTGTCTACAATTAAGCAAATTTTAAATGTATGTCTCAGTTGTCTTACACATATAACAGAAAGTGATAGTACATTTAACATTTCTGGTCACTAAATGAGACACTCTCTATAAAGCACATAACAAAGCGCCTAACACATATCTAGGACTTACTAAATGTCACAAATTATTATGTGGGTTGCTTTAATTGCATACCAAATAGAGAAGTGCCTCATGTATTATAATATGTAGTATGCCTTGGTGAAGTAGTGTGCAATCCAAAGCACATAAAATACACTTTTAAATGCTCATTTTTATGGTATCCTTTGAAATTTATTTGAAAACAGTCTTTGGTTTACAGAGCATTCTCTAACTTTCATGTCTTGTAAATTTGGAATAGTGACCTAACAAAATTTAAGTAGCTTTATATTTTTTCTAAAACACAATTTTCCCACTAATAGTTACTTTATTTACATATTCTTTTTAATCTGTACACCAAGTAAGTGCTATTATTAATAATGTTGTATATTCTACAAGCAGATCTGATTTAATGCACAATAGTGTAAAATACCACGTAAGCGCCTTGGTAATCACAAATGAGTAAGCAGCCCTAATGCCAAAGAGTCTAGTAGAAGAATTAGCAAAACTCACCAATTATTAAACTGCTAGGCCAGATGGGGAAGGTGCTGGAAGAGAATACAAAATAAGTTAAGATTATTTCAGAGTGTGGATATATCATGGCTTATGGACCCATTCTTGTATTGATTGGGTTAAGCATTTGGATTTTTTTCAATGTTTTGCTGTTACAGACAGGGCTGCTATGAATATGCTTGTATATGTCTCCAGGGACCCATGTATAAGAATTATTCTTAGAATTCTTAAATTGAAGTTAAATCACTGTCCATTTTTGCATAATGATGGCCAAACTTCTTCTGCTTATAGTGTATGAAATACCTTATTTACACTCCCTCCAACATTTGGGTCACTCAGACTTCTTAATTGTTGCAAACTGAATTGTATAAAATTATATTTCACTACAGTCATGATTTATATTTCTGAGTACCAGTGACCAATTGCTTTTTCATTTTCATTTTTTTTTTTCTGCGTGAGAATCAAACTCAGGCCCTTGTGCTTGCTAGGCAAGCACTCTACCACTAAG
This sequence comes from Hystrix cristata, assembly GCA_004026905.1. Classification (NCBI taxonomy): domain Eukaryota; kingdom Metazoa; phylum Chordata; class Mammalia; order Rodentia; family Hystricidae; genus Hystrix; species Hystrix cristata. Next base: position 50,708 of record PVJO010001262.1, on the reverse strand, counting down.
CTAAATCCCCAACCCTACCAATTGCTTTTTATAAATTAAAATTCTGAAACTTCCAAAATAACTTTAATAAATAAATATTATCTGTAGATGGAGATTTATGCTGTAAAAAGCCTGGTAAATAAAGATTGAAACACAGGAAGAATTTAAATAGATGTAAAAAGAAAATGACTTCTAAGTGAGGAAGACCAAAAATCCAAAGAAAGAAAGTTAACAAGGAAAAGACTCAAATGAGGAACCAAAGTAACTAAGTTTATAGAAGATTGGCCAAAAGCAGGACACAACTGGGTAGGTCCTCTAAAGTCTTACTGTGGACACCACTAAAGACTGGGATGAAGACTATTTACTTACTAAATTATGCTGAATATATATGTACTTTGAAAATAATTTAAGTAAACAACAGAAGGAAATTTTGTCATTTTCTTCTTATCACATTGAAATGATTTATGCTATCAAGTTATTAGTTAAAATTCTTACACATCAAACTGATGGCTTAATTGTCTCTGATGAATTACATTTGAGAAGCTTTAACTCCACCTAAAAATTACTCTCTAGTGATATGCTAATAGAAATCAATAGACGAAAGTCATCTGTTTAGTCATAGAATTTTGTTATCTTTCCTTTTAAATATTTCATGTATGGGGGTTGGATATTTAGCTCAGTGGTTAGAGAGCTTGCCTAGCAAGCACAAGGCCCTGAATTCAATCCCCAGCACTCAAAAAAAAAAAAAAATTCACATATGTGCAATATGTTCAATTTTAAAGACTTTGACTACTTATTCTATGAAAGATTTGTGTAACTATGAACATTTGGCATTCGATGGCAAAAAGTCTAATCAAAAAGTTTCACAGAATGTCCATGATTAAAAAGAGTAATATATGAACATACTAAGAATTTCTTCAAAGATTAATTTTTAAAAATACTAGCTATATATTCAGTGAATGATGGAAATTCTACAGTAATATTTCACAGAATTGTTATGTGATAAAACTCATTATAATGAATAATTTAACAAATATTTTAAGCCAAATGATTGAAAAACATATTTACAAGAACTAGCAAATGTATACTTGTTTTTGCACATGAAAGTAGCAAATGTATACTTGTTTTTGCACATGAAAGATAAACAAATTTTATTAAAAGAAACTACATATTAATGGCTCTTTATGATTTGTGAGGCTTATTATAGGGAATAAGTTGGAGGTAAATATTTTTCTTTCCACAGATAGCAAATTCAAAGTTCTTGAAGAACATCATTAAATCAAATACAAACCATAGTTGAAACCATAACACAGATTCACGAACACGCCCCTAGAATGAAGGCTCCCAACGTGATAAAGGCACGTCAATGGGCCTCAGATGGTTAAAATTAGGCCACAAGACGGCAGAAAAGAGGACACAAGCAAAGAGAAGCCAAGGCAACAGGTGGGCTGAAATATGTCCTCCAAGGGCTGAAGCCTGCCCTCGAATGATGAGGTCTGACGAGGAAACGAACTGACGAGGAATACAGGGACTTTGCTGGACAGGTGCCATTCTGACATACGACGCCTGGCTCTGTCTCATCTCAAAACACTGATACTAGTAACTATTTGACAAGAATATTACAGACATTTAATCTTAAAATTGGAGGCACTACAAATGATGATTTTTAAAAAGGAAAGGGACAGAAGACATTTTCAAAATGTTGACAGACACATAGACCAATGAATTTGAAAAAAGAGACCAATGCAACAGTGAGAGTCAATATTCAAAGCAAGTTAAAAACCTAATGTGTATCTTGTGCAAATATCAGTTATCTAAATTGACGGTAAGATCTCACAGAATATATCACTTTGTTCTTAGCACCCGCCACAAAAGCCATCAACCTGTCCTGGTTATTCCCCAGGAAACCCTAATACCAGGCTGTGTAGACCCTTCACGTATAGAAGCCCTCTGGCTTCTGTGCCCCATAGCTGTGGGAGCTGTGAACCCAAAGTCCAGCCTCCCAACATAGCCAGCACAGCATGGAGCTCCCAATACTTCTCAGGACACCTCTGAGCCCTGTGCTGCAACCCTGACTTGGTAGACGCGCTGATAACCATTGTCTTCTGCGTTCCCTGCTACCAACCCAGGACTCTTTTCTTCCTGAGCCCAGGGGAATTCCCTCATCCCACTGTGACCCTCCTCTAGCACACTCTCTCTCTCCTACACTTGTGTGGCATCCTCCACAGCCATGTCAAGGCATCTGAGCTTTAGCTAAAGGGGGGGGGCGAATCCTCTGGCCTCAATGAGCCCTGAACTCTGCACAGCCTAAACCCAGAGGTAATGTGTGAAAGCAGACCAGGGGTGTGAAATGCAGGGGCATAAAACTAGAGGGAGGCAAACAAGTTCTCTTGGTGTTTTACCCTTGAATATAAATTAAATTCTATATTCAGTCAATACTGCTTTTTTTTTTTTTTTAATCAAGAG